>JAOVVF010000051.1:11505086-11520110 GCA_028565595.1 Duopalatinus emarginatus
CACACACACACACACACACACACACACACACACACACACACACACACACACACACACACACACACACACAAGCACACCTACACTCATGCATGTTTGTCTTACTATGCTTGTGAGGAAAAGACAGCTATTAATGCCAAGTCGAAATCTAAACCTAAGTCTAACCTTTACAGGGGAAACGAAAAAAAAAAAAAAAAAACATTTTAGCTATTTCAGTTTTTAAAATAACATTTTTGTTCAAAATAAAGCTACACACCAATGCATACACCAGGTAGCCGCATGAAAAATGCATATACATATTGCACTGTTTAAATTACTGTAACTTGCACACACACATATCAGAATTCTACACTGTGCTTGGCTATTTTGTTAGAATTCATATGAATAACATTAATACGTAATACTTGATGAATAGTACTCATACGGTAAAGAAGTTAACATTCAAATCTCTGTTGCAGCTAGCCTTTCCTTTTATTACACCTCTGTCCTGAATTACACCACAGCAGGGAAGCACCGATGGACATCAAAGTACATATTTGCTGTGTTTTGAGTGTAGTCTCAGCTAACATAAGATGGAAAGGGAGGCCTCACATCAGCGCTGATGCAAGAAGAGCAGAGACGCTGAGGAAGTGCAACAGAAAAAGGGATTAAGCAACAAGAAAGGCTTCTCTCTCACGCTCTCTGTCTCTCAGCATGAAGACTCAGAGCAAAGCTTTACCAGAGAGACACTAATGAGTTTAATTAATAATGGAAATAAATGCAGCTGACGCGGTAACTCCAGGGAGTTAAGCTGTGAACGCTCGCCTTTCTGCAAGCTCTTTCTGTTCGCCAGCTGCACTACTGTTCACACTTAGATAGCAGCACACTCTGCATGCAAAGCTCCACAGAGATACACACATATGGGCAGATGTATAAACGTAAAATGTGCCGTCTTTCTCCCTGTGATTACTTATAAACAATCATGCACCTCATTAAAGAAGAAGAGCATGCTTTTATTCTAGATATTCTCAGTACATACATTTTGTTACAAAAAAAATTCACATCCTCAAAAGCTTCCTTGTAGAGATGTCAATTTGCTTGAGTATTTTACTGTATTTTTATTATTATTATTATTATTATAATTATTATTATTTGCTAATTATAGGCTCCTCTGAACAGCACCAGGTGTGCTAATGACATGGAAAACAACTATTCATTCTATTCGTCTATCCCCCCCTTGTTGTATAGCATGTTCACAATAAAAAATAAATAAAATAAAATAATAAGATATGTAATCTGCTTATATGAACATTTTCATCTTCTGAATGCAGTTAAACAATCAGTGCTTCAAGAATGTATTACTTATTACTTACCACACATGCATTCAGTGAAATACAAGAAACACTGGATAAGTCACTAATGAACACTAACTGTACCCAAAGTTACTAATATTATGGCACTTGATGACCTTTTTAATCTCATTATCCTAGTATTTCTGAGCCTTCTGACTAATACCAAGTCCAAAGTGAAATGATATACAGAATAACAGAAATGTAATAGATACACTGGAGTATCGGTGTACAAGCTTTAATTCTTTAATGTTTCTAATGTCAAACACAGAGTCCTGTGTCATCCCAATCTGATAGACCATTATTGGTTCTAATGTGTTCTTTTTTATCTATGCGCTGCTCGCTTTCGACATAGTGAAGACAGATAACGCCATCTGCTGGGAATTCACTGACTTCTGAAATGCAGACGAAAATTTTCCGCTCTTTTTAATATACTAGTATATACAGTATAATTACACCGTTTATATAGTATTTGTGCAACAGTCTTGGGTCCTATTTTTATTTACTTCTTTTTTGTTATTGATTTTTATTTTTTTGTTATTGATTGTGTTCTACATTATCAACTTTGGACAAAAAGCATTTTAAACCTTCAAACTTTAGTTTTTCAGCACAAAATGAAATGTTATAGAAAATGTCTTTATATAAGTAAAGAATGGGGCATATTATATAAGAGACTACTTTTAGGAAAAAAAAAAAAACACACACAATGATGGCTGCTGGGTTTTGCTGCAAAAATAAGAAGCAGGTGTGTGACGAAATTTCCAGAAGACCTGCGTTGTGCAAGTAAAATTTACCACAAATTGTAAAACATTGCAGAAAGAACTCGCACAAAATATTTCAGATAAATTTGGCAAAAAACATTTGATAAACATGTTATCTCACACTTAATTAGAAATATGATCACAGATTACACCAATCTGAAAACAGAATTATGGCAGTAGTTTTCAGGACCAACATTGTCATGTCCAAGAGAGACAAGATCAGAACAGAAAAGCATCAAATCCTTCTCAAGGCCAAACATTTACCGCTAGTTTGGTTCATTCATACTTTGTGGCAATAATTACGATGTTTTCAAGATTTACGTCAATTACAAGCCTACAGACCAAAAAACTAACAAACAAAAAATAGAAAACAGTCTTTATAGTTTGTATCAGTTTCGTCTATTAAATAACTACAGCTACTACTAACATACCACCACCACTACTACTACTACCACTACTACTACTACTACTACTACTACTACTAATAATAATAATAATAATAATAACAATAATAAACCGAACTGTAATAAGATAATACCTAACAGATTAGCATAGGTTAATCTGTTTTATCCTGTCTACTCTAGAAAAAAAAACTGCTTGAGCACATCTTCATCTAGTGGGGACAGTATGTCTTTGTGAATTAATGAGTATTAATTAGCCATCAAAAAAGAACAAGGCCCCATTCACCTTGCAGTGTAAGGAAAAGTCCAATCCCAGGATAAAAGTATTACATTGGTAAAGTGCTATCCATCATACAAGGCAGAAAATGATTCATATTTAGAAACAAAGTAGAAAAAAAGGAGGAAAAGTGGGCTCTTGTAGATGCAATCTTCTAGTCTCTCTTAAATACATGCAGTATATTACACACAGTATATTACTGGATGCATATACTGGATGCATACAGTATAGACCAGTATTGTTATATGTGTATGTAGAGAAGCATCACATCAGGGTAATTCATTTGATTTATAAAATAATCATTTAACACTTTTATTTATAAAATAGTAATTTAACTCATCCTCATTTTGTTCCTGTGGCATTTTGGTGATCCTCTATATAATGTCCACCATGTAAATATAGTTGTCAGACAGCGATTCAGTTAACTCTGAACATAAATAAAATGCTAAAACATGAACTTGGAAGAAAATGTAGCAGCAGCATTTCCCCACATTTTACAGGTGTAACACACAAAGATGTCCACAAGATGTCTCTATTAGAAAAGCAACAGTCGCCCTACCCTAGCACCATGCTTTCCCCAGAAGTGTCTATCTGATCACGCAGCCGCTTCTCTCCATTCAACTCATTATTTCTCTAAAAGCTCAGCCGCAAACAAAATGAACATGATTTAACCGAAAGGAAAGGCTAACTTGATTTGAACTATTGTGTTCTATCAAGCCTCGTGTAGTGGAAGATCTGTTTCTTAAACTGTGAGTATTAGCATGAGCTTCCAATCTGTGCATCTTTAGATTTACAGTCACCTTTTATAGCTTGAAGGAGAAAAAAAATGAACCATCTTTACATCACTATGCATGATATATGAGGTCAAAAGAAACTTTAGACTCACATAGATGATAGCTGCCAGCTGCCACCCTGCTCAGACAGAAAGCAGTTCATCAAAATTTAAGAGCAGCGTCTGTAATATAGACTGTAGACTTGCACAGATGATGAAAAAGACAGGAGGCATGTGTCAAAACAGAGTGCTACTTGAAAGTGTGTTCAACCATGCAACAAAGGTGGGGCTAGCTACCACACTTTGCCAATTAGAACGAAAACGCTGCACCACCTACACACCAATCCTCATTTATTTGCCTCTCTGTTATAGTTTCTCTTGTTTCTTTCCTATCATTACACCCTCGCTAATATTTCTTTCCCACCACTCCCTTCCTCTCTCTGACATCTTGGATGTAGTCCTTAGAAGTAATTTTATGTGTTTAATAACTTCCAGCTCCATAAAACCTCTTGTTAAGACAGCGCTGAGGTCTAGTCAAATGGCAACCATAAAAAGTGGGAAGATGCACAGCAGAGAAAAGGAGGAGTGTGAGAAAATCATCTTCCCTTGTTTTAATGGACTCTTGGCTTGTAAAGAAATATCTATGTAAAATGGACTAAAGGTCTGGACTTGAACTTGAGCTCCTTATGCACTCATTACAATGGACAGCTCCAGCTGAGAGCATTACATCTATGAGCTCTCGCTATATTACCTTATCCAGCTCACGCTCTTATCTGGGGAGGTTTTTCAACACTATAAAAAGTAATTCAGATGGCCTTTAGCCAATATTTTAATATATGCAGTGTTTCAAGAAATCAAGTTATATGATTTTGCCTGATTTTTTTTTCATTTGTTATTTTATTCTTGTGACACACAAGTTATAAATGTTGTTTCAACACACTTTAATGACTAACCTGTACTTAAAATGTTTGATGAAAACAAAGAATAATTTTCTAGACAGCCAGCTTAAGTTTTTCATAGACCGTGTTGTATTCGTTAAAAACATTTTTATGTACTCACCGGTGTTTTGCTTTTCTAATACGATCAATTCTGCAAGTTTTGTGGTTGTGTCTAAAGTTCTTCCTCAGCGACTCGAACTATTTGTTACCTAGTTAGCTAGCCACCCAGATAGTTAGCCAGCCGGCTTTAGTTAAAAATACGTTATATCCCTTACAGAGGTTTATGATCCATATAGCAGCGTAAGACTTTCATGTTATGTGTTGGTGTGGTACAGTGGCAACATCATGGGCTCCCATGTGAAAGACCTGGGTTTGATTCCCAGTATCAGCCTGTGCTACACCAATGAGGGTCCTTGGGCAAGACTCCTAACACTACATTGTCCCACCTGTAATCCCAATAACCTTGTACATCGCTCTGGATAAGAGCGTCTGCCAAATGCCATAAATGTAAATGTTGCAGTCAATTCTATGACCTAAACAGGTGTTTTGCATGGTGATATTATTAACTCTGTCATTTTGTGATTGTAAAGGTAGCCATATTGTCCGTTATTTGCTATGGTTACCTTTATTGAGAAAGTCTGACATTACTGGGAAAGAAACTTGAGTTGGGTAAGAAAAGGTTTTTATTGGAGTAATTGGAATTAGTCAACAAACAAATTAAAATTAATCTTAGGATACATTAGGCAGTTATACAGCTGTATTTAAAACAAATATTAAAAAAAGACTTTTTTTTAGGTTCAGTCAACTTAAAATGTGTTCAGCTAAAAAGCTGATTCATCATATTTAAAATATTGTGTTGGATCAAAGTAATACTATCAGCAGTTGGAGACTATTGGACAACTTGATTTTGTATACAGTCAACTTAAATATATATATGTGTGTTGACAGTTAAAGTTCATATTATTTAAAAACGGTTTCTGCTGTGGCTAAAAGACTAATTCGTAATTCGTATAAAAAAATGCTATTAGAAGTTTGCATAACTAAAAAAAATAGAAATTGTTGCCTTAATTTTTTTGTTGGTCTAATGCTTTATTTTTGTAGAAGTGTAGAAGTAGCCTTTCACTCAGGTTATTACTTCCAATTCTACTCAAGAACAGCCACAGGGAGGGGAAACACAGCAGTGTCCTGACAATGAAGAGAGGGGAAGAGAAAAGTCTGAGATATTTAAGTATGGTGGGATCTCAAGCGGCTGGTTGGCTGTGGAGGAATAAGCCCAGGAATCTGGAGAAGATGAAATAACAGACTGTATTGTGAGAGAGATGAGAACACACTCAAAGCCAGCAGTGGCGCGAGCAGAACCTCGGGGCCGCTGTGTATAAAGCAGCTTGATTCCATTTGGAAGCAGCAATGATCCAGGGATGTTCTATTCTTACAACAGTGAAATGGTGCAACCTCATATCCTGCTATCACACATAAGCAGGCTCTCTGACACATGCTTGCATGCTGATACTGTAGACTAACAGCGGAGCCTTCTCTTTAAATAAGTCACCTCCATCTGATATGAAGTGAAAATTGCATCGTGGATATCTGACAGGTGCTTTCCTCATGTCACTGGTTAATTCTATTACACTCTCTTGATATACAGACACATCTAATGTTACAACACCTATCAGTAGGACTGTGGAGGTCTGTTTGCATTCCACCGAGTAAAGAAACCCTGGCTGAGTGGAGGACATTCCTGCACCTCAGGTGGACTCAGCAGCTACTGAGATGTAAATATAACCTGGGCTGAAGAAAAGAGGAAACCTTGGCCCGGTCATGTCCACAGGTCCAGGCTGAGCCCCAGGACTTTCCGGCTTTAGTGCGTTTGGCTTCATGCCCAGATAAGAGAGACAGAAGCAATGGCCCAGGCATTCTCTCTCTCTTACTTCATCCCTCTGAACTATATCCCCGACCCACTATAGTGTGCTAGTGCTGGCACGGGTTTGGGAACAGGCCCATATGTCCACTAGTGCGAGATTGGCACCATACAACTGCTCATAGCACAGCCCCCCACTAAGAGCTGACTGACCTGCCCGATCTTTGCTCACACCCAATTTTTCCTCTCTCCCACATTCCATATCTCTCTCTCTCACGCTCTTTTTGCCCTACCTAAAACTTTTTATTACAAAGATTTTAGTACTTATTTTATAAAAATGTAGTTTCTTGTAAATGCTTTATCTAAAATCTGTATTTTTGCTTTAAAATAAAAGCATATTTAGGCCATCCCCACTTTAGATTTAACCACACTATTAACACAAAGCTTTACCAGGAACCAAGATTTTAGCATATAATATCATTTGAGTTTATTTAATAGTGATCATTAAAAGTCCTTGTTTTATATATATTATATAGGGTCTTAATTAGTAGTAGTATTATATAACCTGTTAGTAAATAATATTACAGCAGCCTTGAAAAGAAAGTGACCTATTTGCCTACTGTGTTTGCACACAGAGGAATGTAACCTCTGCATTTAACCCATCCATGCAGTGAAACACACACACACCAGTGAACACTAGGGGGCAGTAAACACACTTGCCTGGAGCAGGGTGCAGCCCCAAACCACGGGGCCTGGGGAGCACAGAGCAGTGAACACACTTGCTCAAGGGCACCTCAGTCATGTCTTGCCCTGGGCAGGGATCGAACCCACAACCTTCCGGTCATGAGACCAGTTCCCTAACCACTAGGCCATGGCTGCCCTAACGGCTGCGGTTGCTTCAATAAGCAAGTGTGTCCAAATTTGGAGCGGTAATACACATATCATGCACATGAGTTCTGCTTAATTGTGAAATATTTAGGATCAGCTCTAAAGGCCTGTTAGAGCCCCAACACGTCTGTAGTTTGTGGAAGCCAGTTTTGGTTATCTGCCACATTTTTTCCTCCTTATCAACTGGAATACACACAAGCCTGAATGCCTTAATATGCCATATCAGCCATCTACAAAGGTGGAGTGGGGAAAGAAAAAAATAATCAAGGCTCTATTGTGATGTTATCATTAGCACAAAAGAATAATTATGTCCTTCTCTGTGTAGAGATGGGAAGAGATCTTAATATAAATGCTTGTTAATAAAATGACTTATAAGGAGCGGGCATAATGGGGAACACTTGAAGCTTATTGGTGTTAATGTCAAGTCAGACTCTATTTGTTTTCAGCAAAATCCATCAAACCTGAAGAACAAAGAGATCCTCGGCTTAATTACTAAAAGAGAAAGCGCAGGGAATAAGTGAATTCAAACACTAGGCCTTTATGTAAGATATGCAAAATAATGATGAATTTTACACACACACACACACACACACACACACACACATTATATGCATGTGCATAGTATATATGCGCACATATGTGGCTAATTACCACATCAATAATAATAATTTTGTTCATCATAAAACACTAGCCTCAGGTTGTACATTAAAAAAAATCACTACCCATTACTGTGTATGAATATAGTAGTTGAAAGAAAATGTAACAAACAATGATCACAGAGCTTGTTTTTATAATCAAGCAGCTTATACCTACACACTCATTTTCATTCTGCCTATACACACACACACACACACCCCATACTACCAGTGTGTGTAGAAGCTCTATAAGAGGGTCTGCTCAAATCAAAGCATTTAGCCCCAGACTCAAGGGTCAGCACTGTATCTTCTTCCATGGCACAGGGACACACAGGTTGTCTAGTGGTTTCTAGCTGATATCTATTTAGGGGGAAAGAAAATATTAGATTTTCTAATCGAAGCTAAATCTCTCCCCTGGGCTCAGGGATAGGTCAGTGAAGTGGTATAGCTGAGCAAATAAAAAGTCACAGAGCTGAAAGTTATTAAGGACAATCGTTCTTATGTGAATATTTAGAGACAGTGACACAAATGAGTGGGAAGTGGACTTTTGTTAAACCAAGGTCACCACATGAAGGTTTTCCAAAAGTATATGAACTGCCAATTATCCTTTATAAGGAAATCTGTCTGTATGTTCAATAGTATTAGTCTAGTCTATTCAGCCTTTGTATGTGATGAATAAACAGACTTAATCCATAATCCTGCTATTATTATTATTATTTTTATTTATTTATTTATGTTTGTTTGTTTGTTTGTTTGTGTATATATTTTATATTACAATTAGTGTATGCCTTGTTTCTATCACAAAGATAAGGTAACGATTGGAGGGCAATCCTGGAACAATTTTCTTTGAATCAACTATCCACTGGGAATAAGGATTATTCTGGACCTCTGTCTCCCACGCTTGCACCAGACTGCTTTGTTTCTTCCTCCTCCTCCTCCTCCTCTATTCAACTCCTCCATTCGAACAAAAGAAATGTGTCCAAATGATACCTAACTACTGTACTATTAGGAAAAAATAAACTGCAATCTCAAGAGCACACAATCATGAACAGTGCTGTATTAATAAAACATACAACATCACTGTAAATCACACAATCATTTTCACTGCTGGTTTTGTGTTCGCTCAGTTTCATGATCACACTGTTCAAATGTTTCCCATTTGTCCTGTATAGTCAACAGGGCAATTTTTACACAACACAGTACCAAATATCTAGACACATACAGCATATGGTTTGTCATTAATAATCATGTGTACTGATGGCTTTTTTCTCTTGCCACGAGAAAAAAAAAATCGATTTAACAACAGGTGTAAATGAATTCTTCATTGTTTTATTGAATAATTGGTGCAAGCTTTCTGGAGGAACACTGGAGACATAATTAAATCTAAAGGCTAGCTGAATAAATGAAGTAGAGAGTTGGAGTGTGCACGCCTGACAGATATTAATACCCTCCATTGAAATATGGCGATGCCGGTAATAACCCATTCATAACCATAAGTGTTCTTGGTCAGGACTTCAGAGATAAGACAGAAGATCAGAAGATGGCTGTACCTGTTTTGTTTTTTTCCCCCCTCTCCTCTCCTGTTAGAGGTGAGCTAAAACTGAGCATTAATTAATCATCTCTGCACAGCTACTACACTAACTGCTTGTACTCATTAGAGGAAGAAGAAAGAGACCATTTTATGGTCATGACAGGTTTCAATTGCTGTGTTTGGAGACATGAGACAAGTTTTTCAGTGTTCAATAAAGACAGGTTTGACGCAACACTCGGAGTCGGTTACAGACAGCTTACTTGTGTGATGTGAGACAGACACTCGTGTCTCATGTTAGACATCTGCATTTAGGTAAGGTCTGACATCGCACAGCTTTATTCTGGCAGAGAGAAAGAGGTGTGTCTGCCTTTCTGTGACGCAAAGTGGGACTGAGGCTTACCCCATGATGCAACTGCACTCCTGGCATTGTCACACATTTCTGAATAACATACACAAATAAGATGTAAGAGAGAGAGAGAGAGAGAGAGAGCGGAACCTTATTGTGAATACAAGGCTGATAATGAAATACATAAATGCAACATTTGTGTTCTGTTCCTCGTGTTGGTTTGTCCTCCTGCTCCTGTCTCTCGTTTTGCTTTTGAGGTCAACGCATCTTTATTTTTTATTTGAAAACAAAATGCAGAGTAGTAGATGAATAATGGAAATGCGGAAGCCACCTTTTAATCTCAGCAGGAATTCAGTTCTGTTCTTCAAAGCCAAACCCCAAACCCCCCCACCCCCCTCACCACACACACATGAGTACACACACATACACACATATACACACTAGGCAATCTTTGCCAATATGATTATGTGGACTGTTAAGCCAGGTTACAGAGGTGATACATGGTAGGAGGTCAGCTAATGATCATGTTGAACATGCAGCATGTGTAAACACACACACTTGCGTGCACACACACACACACACACAAAATGAAAAAATAATTTGAATTTTTATTTGAAATGTATGTATCTACACAAACAATAGTGTATATATTCAAATCCAATTATGTGGACGATCTTTCTTTCTGTTTACCTATCACACATAGCCAAATGTTTCCAGTCTGTCGATTATGTGTTCATTAAAGTGTTATTATTAAGTATCACTTTTCATTCAGTTAAGTAAATAATGACAGTCACATGACATGATCACTAAGTAAACAATTAGTGGCATTTCCACTGCACTAGAGACTGCCATTATATCAGTGACAGTTATTTTATAACAAGGAGCAAATGATGAAGTTGGTATGAGGACACGTTAAAAAATAAAGAGTATCTCTTTCTGGGTGCTCTGTTCTACCGTGTCTACACACTCACTGACATGTATTGTTTAACATTAAATTTAAATTCCCTTCACCAATCCTTATACCTGTTTAATCAACCATCAGAATAATTAAATAAGGTGTTAAGGATGTATTTTTACAAGTTCAATGGACACCATTCTAGTGATTCTTGTATTTATAATTTAGCTAATGAATAAGCTATTTCCCAACCCGAACGCTAATTTGATTAATGCCATGCAAATTACGTTTATGCAGGGATATCAGAAGAGCTGCAAATAGAAACGTGATTAATCCAGAATACGACATCAAAGCTCTACAATACGTGCAATGGGTTAAATAGAAATTTACAATGTAGGGCACAAGACTCAGACAATATGTGAGAGAAATGAAGCCCTTTCATTTCTCTCGCTCTCCCCCTCTCTTTTTCACTTTCTCTCTCTAAATTGCTTGGGCAGCGCCACCAGAATAACATATGACTTTCATAATAAAACCACAGAAGCCCATGCAAATAAGTGTGAAATTGCAATATAATCATTTATGTAAATGAAACAGTGGTGTGGTGAAGCGTCATTATTCTCTCTACCCTTTTGTTTTTGCGACACAGAAGGAGAAAATTATTAGCATGAAAGAAACCATGTTAAGAAAAAAAAACCACGTTACTCAGTTAAAAACGAGTTTTTGCTTCACTCTCTCAAAAGTCACATATGCAGACATTTCAATGATATGCACAAGTGGAATAGTCTGAATGCACCTTGTTAAACCTGATAAAAATAAGCTTGTCTGCTCACTTGAGCTCCTGTGAGTTCGTATCCAGACACAGGAATGATCATAGCCTTGCTTTCACATAGGACAACTCCTTCCGAAACATTTATTGTCATGCAATTCTGTGCAACACTTTTGTGCTTGCAGTTGCATTTATTGTAAGTATTATTATTATTATTATTATTATTATTATTATTATTTTAATTTTAGACCAATACTTAAATGTACTTAGGTTTTAGCTATGCACGATGGGATCATGAAGATGAATTAATTACACTCCTCCAGTCTTACTGAAGTCTGGTTTTACATATTAATAGTGCATTTCGCCTTGTCCAGTGATCATAACAAGCTTTCATTCTAAACAAGAAGTCACATGACTCATTATGCATGTTTTTCACAACGATACACTGCCTGACCTAAATACACAGTCACACTAACATTTTATTGGACATGTTTTGCTTTTATCACCGTGCACGTTTATTCACCATGATGTTGTTTTAGCACACTCATGCAGTATAAAAATCCATTGGTGTTATAGCCTGCTTATTCAGTACATTCTGACTTCACTTTATATATTGTAGCTGAGCCTAAACCTGAAATAACCTGAAAGATGTAAAGCAACCATAGATCAAAAGACTGCCTCCAGAGACTCCAAATCCAAACAGTATTAAGCAGTATATGTTAATTATAATAACCAATAAAATATATATTTAAATGATTGCAATAATGGAACAGAATGGTTTGAGCTTGTGACACACTAGCAGGGGCACTCCTATAATAAAACATGGAAAAATTCATGTCAGACACTTCGATGTCCTACAAGGTTCAGTGCTTGGGCATCTTTCCTTTTTGATTCTATACCTGCTCTCCTGATAATGTAATATTTTCACATGGCTTCTTCTACAAAGTTATTCTGATGACACTCAAACCGTGGGTTCCCAGGTTACAGTTCATTGCTCAGCAAGCTGAGCATCTCGGCAGTTCATCACCTAAAGCTGAATCTCAACAAGAATGAAATGTTTCTCAAAAAGCACACCCACATCCTGATCTTTCTATTTTTATTTCTAACAAAGTACAAAACCATGGTTTACCATGTTGGGTGATCAGTTGTTGTGCTCAGCACATGTTGCAGACTTTTTCCTTTATGGTATTAGGAGGCATCCTAAATTGTCTTTAATTTCCCTAAGCTTTAGTGGCTTCCTGATATTGTCTATTTTACACTTTGTTACACTTTCTTGCCTTCAAAATGTCCAGCTATGACCATCTGTTTCCAACAGTCAAATCCT
The DNA here is from genome assembly GCA_028565595.1 of Duopalatinus emarginatus. NCBI lineage: Eukaryota > Metazoa > Chordata > Actinopteri > Siluriformes > Pimelodidae > Duopalatinus > Duopalatinus emarginatus. Next base: position 11,517,804 of record JAOVVF010000051.1, read on the forward strand.
CCACAATACACAGAGACTTCAAGCTACAGCCTGGACATTCGTTTGACATGACACAATGATCTCAAACATTACAGCTTTTCTCTCTTGATACCTGAACTCTCCAATAAAATGACTTTTTTTAAACAGACACTTTTTACTCTTTGCAGTTGCATGTATCAGCAATTTTGACATTTATAAGTGCTCTAGTTTGTTGGATATTTGCCACTAGATAAAAATGTTCACTCAAACTTAGATTTGCTGCAAATAATGGCAGACATATGCAAAATTGAAAAAAAAAAAAAAAATACAAACAACAAAAAACAGGCCATTCCAAGTTATTGAAATTGTAAACACAATTTAATGAGGCCATATGAATACCAAGGTTTGAATTCTTAACTCGTTTATGGCTAAAAAATCTTTCCTCTAAATATAGTACTGATAATTAGAGAGCTGTTATTGTTTTGAGTCTGGTGTTTTGTATTACTTACAGCCAAACGTCTTAAAATAGATTTGTTTTCTCTGAAACACTAGCATTATGCCTCTCACATCTCTCAAATCGTACTAATACAATGAAGATACCCTGGCAAACAACCACCACTTGGCTAATTTAGTGTCAGTCAATAAGTCCACACTCATTAGCAAAACTAAAGTGAGACACATTGATTACTCATGAAAATAGTTAAATAGTTAAGAATTTCCTCTATAAAAAAACATGCCCATCTTTTAATGGCATAAAACAATTCACGTGGGCCCATCTGTAATCTGAAATTAGGATCTGAGTGACTGCAGCAGCTACAATGCGATACACAATGAGACCATCTTGCTGCTCCACAGGGGCACATAGGGATGCCTGAAAGGCAGCAGATCTACACAAGGGAAACAGCTGGCACAGCTGAGCGCCAAAGGCCCAGGCAGACTGGGCTAAGCCCAGTGGAGAGCCCAGATAGTGCCCACCTGTCTGGCCCTGGGCCAGCTCAGCTACATGCTACACAGCTAGCCAGCCATCTGTGCATGAAGCCCTCAGCGCTTGGATCCCAAACCACAGCTGGCTCTCATCGGAACTGAACCTGATAACGCTCCAGTATCTTCTGGTGAGTGATGATACATACATCAGACAAATGTGTCTGGAAACCAAAGCTTCTGGGCAAGTGAGGAAGAGCGATCTGTAATCAGGCACTGGAGTGGAGAGCTGGCTGGAGTGGAGAAAAAAACAATCAGCACGCTAAAGCGCTCAGATAATGCTTAGTGTTCATGTTGTGCTTCAGACCAGCATCCACTGGGAGAGCCTCTTGTGAATCTTAATCACAGAGATTATTGCATTCTCAGAGTTTTCCTCCCCTCCTCTCGTCTAATTAAAAGTGCTGAAAATGTGCAAATGAACTTAAATGAAATTAGAAAGAATCCCCAGTTATCAGATGTGAAAAGCAGGTAGGGGTTTGAACGAGAAAGAAACTTAGAAAGAAAGCATGCTAATGCTGGTAGAATCACTAAAAGCAGTTCATTTTATCCTGAGACTATGATAGAACACGTACATATTAACATACACAGAGTTTATTACACCTTATTTTCTTTGAGTATTTTTTTTCTTTGAGTTGTTTGTACCAGGGCTAACAAAAGAATACTTTATTTTCAGCATCTTTTTACTTTTTAAGGAAAGGCCTTTCAAGAAGGCTTTATTTTTACTAACATGGTCTGTGAGTAAGGATGCACTATGGTCCCAAAATCCAGCAGCAGCCATTAGATCACCATTGATCGACAGTGTGCATCTGAAGTGGGGATTTCCTGCATGTGGGAAAGCAGTGTGAACTGAGAGAGGGCTGACTCTTTCCTCCTAGCAAGCTCTTAAGCAAATTGCCATGTGTGCAAACCTCCCCTGAATACCAATGCTGTTGTGGCAGTGTTCACTGACTAGACACTGTCAGGAAATATTGGAATGTGTTTCTACTAGTTTGTTCTCTTTCCAGGAAAAAATTCCTTACATATTAGAGTGACAAATATCCACATGTACACACAGGTGCTTATGAAGAACAGTGAACCTCACATCCTGACCCGAATAACACGAACTACCCTGAACTGATTGGAACAGAATCACACAACAAATACCCTGTTTGTAGATTGTTCTAAAGACTTACTTTCAGTAATCATTCCTACATATGCATACAGTCAACTCAATATATATATATATATATATATATATATTTACCCCAAAGTATATTTATTTAAACTGTATATGGGCTATTGATCTAATTCCACAGAGACTCCTCTTGTTCTTGCCTTTAACCAAATATAATGTTACTCATATATATCATTCCATATATTCAGAGTTTC
>JAOVVF010000051.1:11522312-11532710 GCA_028565595.1 Duopalatinus emarginatus
TACTCATTTTTATATTTTATAGGTTTCAAAAGATTGGGACAGTCTGCACCAAATACTACATAGAATATGATGCTTTAAATAATGCTTTTTTTTCCTTACATTTTGCCAGTTCTTACACAATTCTTCTCTTATTTGTTAGGATTTGAACCTGCACTGTTCTGATGATAGTCCAAACATAGATTTGTTTTGTCACATGGGTGACAGGTAACATAAAATATAGAGATATGTCTGTGCATTGCAAGTCTTTCAAATTCTACTACGTGACAGGATGTTTTATTTGTGGCTGCCTTGTCCAAGAGGCCAAGACATGAGAAACTGACAAAAAGAACTGAAGGCTATAGAGAAGCTTACGAGGATCTTAAGGGGCCTGACGGATCTCTACAAGCTTGTTAGACAAACAGCTGAGAGAGAGACTTCACCAAATATTAATTGTGAGGGATGCTGAACAGCGTTTGAAAGGTAAGGGATGTCGAAATGTTAAAGCTTGTGTTGTTCAATTTATATTTTATATTTAGCTTATTTTGATGAATTCATAATTCTGGAACTGTCTGTAGTACTTTAGTATTGTGGACATACACTGTTTCCTTCTTCTTTATCCGGCATAAAATCAGTAGCCACTGTAGCATTGTGTTGAAGGGCAATCTGCTGCTCCAGCACTCTGTAAGTGCAAACTTCCATTCCTGTCTTTTATTTTCACCCAGTTGTTTTATTTACTTCTCTGTCCTTTGCAAAATCAAAGAAGTTTCAGGCTCCTCAGGTCTCCATTGATGTCTGTGAAGTGGGGTGATTTGAATCCCCGCACCACCCCCATCTCTCCTGCCGTCCTCGAAGGAATATGGAAAGCAGCGCAGGCAGGCGAGAAGACGAGTTCTGAGGAGCATGTGAACATCAATGGAGAGATGCGGTTTGAAAGGAGGGGGGCACATTCTAGAGAGAGGATCGGGGATAGAAGCAGTGCGCAGGGGGTTTATTAGAGCAGCAACCATGTCCTCCACACAGGACAAACACTTCCGCTAATTTAAATGAAGTCTCTACTGTTCTCAGAGAGACAGAACTAAAGGACTAAAAGATTCAATATATTATAAACCGAAATGAATGAGCTCTTTAAAAATGCCTGTCTGTTGTCAGCAGCAGTTTTAGAGATTCAGATCACATGTAACAGTTTATATCACTCAGTCCAATGTACTGTTTGTTCCACTCTACCTCAAAAAACCTTTAGAAAGTGTCACACAGCATAAGTACAAACAGAACATTTTAATTTCTATGGAAACTTTTTTGTTTAAAAGAAAAAAAAAACTAATGTTGCTACCTGGATACTTCATTAAGTCCCTTTTCCTGTTTTGTACAGATGAGTACAATTCATAACGCTAGCAGTTTCTTTAGGCGACACATCGCTATGCTAATGAGCCTAAGTCTAGTGTTGACGCTGCAGGATATGTTAGCAAACACTTAACCCTTCAAGGGAAAACACCACAATCCATCAAAAAACTTATTTCAAATGCCAATTGGGGAAAAACAAGTGAGGGAAAAAACACTCAATATCCTCTCATGACAAATTAGATGTTTAAACCGGTTTCCTATTCGGTACCTTGTACTCAGCTCATAGATATTCTTTTAGAAAGTATAAAACAGAGAAGAATAACATGTCTTCCTCCAAGTGCACTGGTTAATGCAGTCAGAAGAAGCTTAGTACACTAGACTACACTTACTGAAATGTCACATGAACTTCAATTTTAGTTCACATATGAAATATATGTGGCTTTTAGACACTTTACATATTAGGTTTTTCACATGTAACAGGCTTTTCATATATAATTAAATTTATTTTCATGTGATTTTTAATGAATTGTTTAGAATCATATTTAATTTTCCCCACTAGATTATTTTTTACATTGGATTTTTTTTGTTGTAATACCTTTATTTATTTTTACATAATAATTATTATTTTTTATTTATGTTTTGCCAGTTTACTTATGGCACAAGGTTAGGGAACTAGGTCTTGTTACCAGAAGGTCACTAGTTCAACCCCCATACAGACAAGATATGACTGAAGTGCCCCTGAGCAAGGCACTTACACCACAACTGCTCCCCCAGTGTTGTGGATAGGGGCTGCCCTCGGCTCCATGCTAGTGTGTTCACTAGTGCTCCCCCCATTGATTTTCACTTGCGTATTTTCCCCTAGAGGACATTCAGAGATGTATTTTCAAATGCTTTTTGGGCAAAAATATTTTGGACTTTGAATAAAAAGAACCATTTCAGCAGAATCAGTACAGCCTTGTTCATTAAGCAATCCAGTATAGTTCAGGAAATTATCCCACAGGGGCAAGGTGCCTGGATTCCCAACCCATGTTCCTACCAAGCTCTGAAAGCATCTCCAGTATTGCTTCACATTTAAAGCAAAAAAAAAAATAGTCTGCTCTGATTTACTCCGAGTTGGTATGGAGGGAAAACGAATACATTGCTCCTAGGAGACCTCAGAATTCACAAACATGCTAAAATCTGCTGTTTTTTAACTAAATTTGGTTTCTTAGAGCACTCTGCTGTGGGCAAAATAGTCACCCAGAGATGGGTGTAAAGAGAAGAAGGTAATAAGCAACACCTCAAGAGGATAAACTGCTGAGGCGATAGAGACTTAAAGATGCTGCGACGTGTTTCAGTTAACTCGACGCGAGTCCGACTCCAACAGGAAGAGCTTTAATGTGTTCCATTACACGTCTGTAGTGAAGGTCACATATCATTGTTTTTGTAACGTACTGTACGAAGATGGATGGGTCTGCTGATAATGTTTAACTATCTAATCTCACATGGGGAACAGCAAGTACGAGATTAAGGAGCTCCTCTCCTTGGAAGCCCTTGACGAAGTGAGGCCCCTTATTATTAGCCATTGGTGCTGATGTCTCTCAAGCATTAACTCCCATCTCTTATGCAGTCTGCAGCGAGAGATCAGCGAACATCCCGGCAAAAAAATGAAAGCGCAGTCTTGCAGTGATGAAAAGAGTGAACGAAGGGGGGTCGCTGCTCCAAGAGCCGTAGTCCCTGCTTAGTTGTGTTTCTCATTTAAAAGTTCCCTTCGTGACTGAGACGCACTCTCTCCATGCCGAAAAGGTGTGAGAATGCCAGACAGGAGACTCGGTTGCCGCTACGCTTGAATAAATCATGCCTCTATGAGGATGGCTTAAAAGCTAATGCTAGTAGAGACACATGCTTTAATGTGGTAAATAAAGGGAGTGCAGATTGAGCAGTCTACTTGTAATTATACTGGCCATGCTCAGAAAAAAAAACAAGCTTGATGTGTGTCTGGTACAAAGACTTCACGCTGGTGTTGCATGAATTTTGTTTACTGTGTACTAGGTTGCTGTCCAGTGGACCTAGTTTATCTATCTGATCTTTTTTATTTTTTATTTTCTCTACTCAAACACTTTTACTTACATGATTTTATGTCATATTTTAACATTTTGCCTGCTTCTGTACACGGTTCTGTTGATGGTTGGGGTATCCCTGTGCTGCATCTCACGTTGGCATTTTCCCTTTCGCACTGTGGTTTGTTTAGATGTTTCCTTTGTTGTGAGGTCTTCCATCACACCTTCTGTGTCATTGAGTATGAGGATTACAGGGTTTTTAGAAGACATTTGGCTCATTTGCTAGGGCTGTGTAGCAACTTAAGTAAATTTATTGCACCAACTAGCTTATTATGACTTTGCAGTACACTATATTTGCTGGTTTTCTACCAATTACATTGCTTTTGCTTCCGTTTCCGTTTTTCTCCCTTTTCTCTGCAATAGTACAGTTGAAGTCTGGTCTCAAGGCATTTTCTGGTTTTACTTGAACTTGTCACAGACTTACTGGCATTTACTCATGCTTGCCTCTGTCTTGAGCACTGGTCTCATTAAATATGTCCTTGTTCTCAACAGAAATAAAAAATGCTGGTTTTGTGTTATCATTTCAGGAAGTAATTCTTTTTTGTCATGGCTAAGCTAACTTGAGCTATAATGCATGGCTTTGGGCAAACATAGAAGGGCAGGTAGAGTTTAATGAAGCAAACTTTAAATAAACTTTAATAAAGCAAACTTAATCACCAAGCATGCTTCAGCTGATCAGCCGTATCCAGGAAAAAAAAGGCGTAACACTGAGTAAACCTTTCTGACAACTTTGCATATGCGTGCTAATGCCTGATACCATGGGTATGTTTATACATAAATCAGTGTATCACAATCTCCTAAATCAAGACCTGTAAATGCATATTTATGCTTGATTTGCTTTATTGCACTTTGGCCATATGTGCTTTGTATTGATAATAGGAGGGAGTGCAGTGTCAGTACAGTCATGGGACATTTAATATTAGCTAGCTTATTTTATAATGTTGGACAACATTGTAGGGGTACATTGTTCAATAATAGTTTTGTGTTTGTGCTTATATCTAAGGGCATTAATCACATATTTCTCATTCCAGCAACCACACAGTTCATTGTACCATTTGCAGCTGGGAAAAGTCCAGGTATATCTACGTGAACTGAGCCTAATGTGTGTTTTAGTTCAAAATAGACTAAGAAGGCTGCTTACATTAAAGCTTTCTAAAAGCAACTTTCTTTACATCTTTACTTCTAAAAATGAAATGTATTGCAAAACAAATGAGTAAATTACTGAGAAGATAAATACATTATCTTTTTACATTATACATTATGTGCAATATACTTAAACTGTGTACACTGGACTCATTACCCACCTAATCACTACTGTACGATACATATTTATACGACATGTGCAATATACTTGTGAACACTGGACTTATTACCAGCCTGCAATACACCGAATACAAATTCTGTGCAATATATTTATATCTATATATTGAGTGCAATACATTTTTGATCAATATCTCAGACTTTACTGTGGAAACTTCGGAGTGCAATTCAAATGTATATTGCTGGACAATAGAATATTTCTTTTCCATTTTTTTTCCCTCTCCTAGCGCACTCAGAACCTTATCTATATTTATTTTTCTTTTTAGGCACATGTTTGCACTGTGAAGGAGTGGCTTTTAATCTCATTGTACATGTGTATAGTGACAATAAAGGCATTCTATTCTATTCTATTCTATTCTATATGTGCATCTTGGTTAAAAATACACAAACAGCTAATGAACTACTGTACCTTATCTTTTATAAACATAAAATATATTTATAAATATATTTTTAATAGTCAGTGTAAAAAAAAAAAAAGTGTGGCATTGTACAGAGAATCTGTGAAATAAGTCACAGTCATTTTGCAGACAGGAGTGACTCATATACTAGAGATAGTGTTATTTTCTGGTGTGGCTGGTCATTTCCAAATGTAAATCTTAAAGATCTTCAAAATTGGCCCATCTGAAATAGATTCCCTGCGAGTCAGGGGTCAGACTATTACAATAATCCACTGTGTAGTATTTATTAGATCCATTTGACATTTGTGTATGACCGAGGTGACTGTTAGAGGATATTAAGTTGTTTCGACAAATCCTTTCCTTCTACCATTTAAATTATCATTTGTGTCATTGAAGCTTGCTAACATTAGTATTGTCTTTAAGCCTGGGTCTCCAACACATGATGCCTTCAAAGCTTTTAGCTCTAAAGGGTACGCCTCTGGAAATACCTTGTTGCTTTAGGCTGCCTGGGAATAAGTAAACTGCAAATGTGCAGTCTGTTTTATCCAGCTTTCAAAATAACACCCAAAACAAACTAAGACCGTGCAAAGTCGTTTTACTGACCTTCATATCTAAGTTAACTTATTTTAGAGTCTGGTAATAAGCTTCAACAAGATGTAACCATTTTACACTGACCTGTGTTTCAAAGGCACAATGTCAAAGGATGGGGATAAAAAGAACAGAGGGGAAAAAAAGCAATTTCACATTTAATATTTACCCTCTTTTGCTAGGAAATTTGGCAACACATGTACGTATGATTATGAGTGTGTGTGTGGGTACGCGTGTGCAAGTGAGCAGTGAGAAGAAGCACATGGCAGCCCCTTTCACAGCAGGGAGCCCTGCGGGTCCCGAGGCAGAGCGTGAGGGTTGAGATAAAAGAGTCGAGGTGGAGGAAATTTCAAAGCCTCCCCTGCAGACATGCTCCAGCTTTGTGCATTTTAATGCTAAGATATTCAAATCTCACAGTCTTCCATTCTTAACCTTCCTTTCTTCATCAGTCCTTGCAGGGCATTTCTGTCTGCAGCTAATGCCGTGCCATGTCCACAAAGAGAAGACTAATTTAGAAAAGTACCAGTCTCCATCATGGTAAAGGACCTGCATGTTCTTTATGTTTATCAATGGATCTAAAGAGACATTAAACCCATTAAAATAAGAGACAGATTGAGGTTGGGAGGTGAAAATGGAGTTGCTGTGGTAGCTCCGCTGTTATGGCTTTGGGCTACCGATTGCAAGGTTGCGAGTTCAAATTCTAGCACTACCAAGCTGCCAGTGATGGATTCTTGAGCAAGGCCATTAACCCTCAACTGCTTAATTATATCCTGCCTCAACTGCAAGCTGCTTTGGATAAAAGCATCAACCAAATGAATAGATGTAATATTGCCATACAGACCATTCAGGCTGGCACACAGCTAGACTTAGTGTTGAGTCCTTAGTCTTTGAGCCTTTGACATTAAAATGAAAGAAAAGGCCAGTGAAAGACATGAGTATGTTTTTTTTCTTTTTCTGTGAGCAATGTAATGTTTGACTGAAGTGGAATTTCATGCAAGATAATTCACAGATTATGCAACTACCTAAATGAAAGTGGATTGGGCCAGTAATTAAACAGTATCTAGTGTGATCTATGCTGACTTTTGTTCTGTACAGGCTGTGCACAGCTCATTAAGTTGTGGCTTCCCACACTTTCTGAGCTTTTGCTTCAAATGACAAAGTAAGGGCTTCAAAACCTCTTGCGATATAATTAGCGTTCATTTCAAATTGGGTGCTTGAGTTATGCTTTTCTGAAAAAAAAACAAAAAAAAAACAAACATGTGATACAGCCTCATATTTATAAATTACTGATGCATATATTATATGTAAAAGTGTTAGCTTTTGGCTGCATTTTTAGTTCTTTCTTATGTTGAGAGCCAGGCTGGGAGTCGGATTAGCGATCAGCAGACAGGCAGAGTTCATGTGGCGCATGGCACTGTATCTCTTTGATCAAAGCTTTCAGAGCAACGATTTGACATGATTCATAAGCAACATCAGGGCACAGTGGACAAGTGCTTTAAACTGAACCTTTGAGCCACACAGTTTGCAGAGGGAAAGGGGAAAACAGATAAGCAAATGGGGTGCAATTCTAATCTTATGTTTTTGAGCTTCTAAAATTAAATATTAATAAATGAATGAATTGATTACGTTTAAAGACCCAGGCATTGTTTACCAGACTNNNNAACTAGTGTGATTTAATTTTTTTTTATTATTATTTATTTATTTTTTTTTATTTATTTTTTTTTTTCAAAGGCAATGTGTGGGCTCAGTGCACATTATCAACACAAATCCTTTACTCCTAAAAGCAAGCAGACATCTGACCTAACACTGACTCTGACATCTTTCAGACATGCATAAATACCTGAAGTTTCAGAGAGATGTAAATTCCTTTATGCATGGATAGAAGTGCCCAAAAGTGAACAGGCTTTAAATCCAATCTGACAGGCCTTTCACATATTTAAAGACCAATGGTTGAATATAGCTGTCATTCTCAAGTGATTAATCATTTAGCTACTTCAGTCAGAGAAACAGTACATCAGCTCTTGTTCGACCTTGTTACTGTGTCTGCTCTGACCTCCAGAAATGTATGGCAAAGATTATATCACACAAGAGGAATACTCGCAAATGGATTTCTGCTGCCTGGAATTCACTACATTCTCAAGGAACAAGGGAGGCATATTTTTATTATTCTTTTTTTGTCTTTGCGGCAAGTTGGAGCAGATATGTGATCTTTATCATTATGAAATAGCATTCTGCATATTCTGCCAGATCTCTGCACCAGTGATAGATAGTTGGAGGGACAAGTAAGCTGTTGGGTATTACTGGAGGTGTTTAACACACCCCCTCTGCTGGGGCACTGACAGCAGGTTCTGATGCTTCCATGGTGACACTGCCGAGAGCGGGTCCACAGCTCCACGTGGCTTCCACCACTTTGTCCCAATGGCATCATGAGATGCGTGGCCAGCAGACAAGATGGTTATCCCTGCACTGTCCAAAAGCTGCTGCTGTCCAATAAATCCCCTAAATTGAATTTAAAAGGATTTCGAATTTCATTAGAAACTTGGTAGATGTCCTTGCAATGAACCAGGGACCAGTGGCCTGTCTAATTAAAATTCAAGCAGAAAAAAAAAGAGTGCGCTTCGATCAAATCACAACCCCAAAAGATAACCCCAAGCTACTTCTAAAACCACTGCAAAATGAATGACTTGGGGAAAATACCTTCTGCCATAAATTCATCTTTCACTAAATATGTGCCCTATGGACAAAAGTCCTTCAGACTCTGCTTGCTTTAAACAAGTAAAGTGAAAACAAACAATACAAAAGATAAAGAACAAATAGTCCAAAAGCATCAATTATATGGATTTTAGATACAGAAACCTTGATGGGGAGCAAAGGACACAACACCACAGGCAAATACCACATCACTACTGCTTAATGTGTCTTTGCACAAGCCAGTGCCAAAGGTCTGACTTGCCAGAGGTGCCTGCAAAATCAAATTCCCTCAGCCTTTTGGTTCACTCGAGCTGGTGCCTAAATAATTGATGGGGCCAGTGAGTGGTGGCAGTGGCAGCGACAGTGATTTGATTTGGGAGCCAGTCTGAATGGGTTCAGGATCCTTACAGACACCCTGCGGAGGGCCAGAGAGAAATGTCAATCGCACCTCATCTACAGACCGAGGCTTCACTGCTACACCGTGAGAGTAGCAATCACCAGGCAATCTGCAGCTAGTTCACCATCCACATTTAATGAGAGACACACACAACAGATATAAAGAAAGACTGAAAAAGCACCCAGCTGCTGCTCTCACAAGTGTCAACTCCATCCCCCACTGTGGTCCACGAGAACACACAAGGAAAAAAAAACTCTGGATACTGACAGAATTGTGGGATCTATTCAGAAGTAGACTAATTAGTTTTGTTTATGTAGAAAGATGACAGGGAGACTTTTTCCAGAAAAAAAAGCACAATTTCATCAATATTATGCACCAGTTTTCAATACACAGATTAAACCCACACCTGTATTTTTAGTGAAACAAAACATCATTGTAGGGATCAGATTTTTTTTAGAAACATGGCTTATCATTTAAATTAAACAACCAAATCCAGACCCAAGCTGAAGTCCTTGTGATAAGGGGCATGCACCATATCCCCACACAGTAACACTGACCTGCATTAAGATGCCATGTCACTCTGTTCAAGCATCAACTTGCTAATATTTTCAGAAAACAAGGCAAAGGAAAAATACATCTCTGAGATCAGTCTCTCCATTTCTCTCACATCTTAATGGTTCAGAATAGACACAAATGAAAAGAGATTATGATGACAGCAATGGGGTGCAGCTATCAGTCAAATTAGAAGTGGAGAAATGAAAACTGGAGCTGGAGGGAGCTGAACATTCCTCTGTAGTATAAACAGACTACTAAAACTTTAAAACAGCAGAGCGACTCACCAGAACCCAATGGGCACTCTTGTTTACTGGATTTAATTTCACTATCTTATATTGTCCAGGCTTTAAAGAATGTTAAAGCCAATTCCCCCTACACACATTGACCCCAAATCTAAAAATAACAATGCCTCTTTTTCCCTACTGCCAAATCTCCTGGACCCTTTAAGATCACGGGATTCTAAATGAAAAACCATACCATTTCTAATCTTCAGGATGCTCTGGTAATCTGAGTTCATAACTCAATTGCCATTGGTCACCAATTCTTCAAATAGTGGTGGGAACCCATTCTACAAGACTTAGAAAAGCTGAATTTGTACCCAGGCTAAGGTTCGGCACTTTTCCAGATGGCATACCCCTGCCCTTACCAGTCCTGCAATGCCCATGTTTCCTGTATTGCTGTCAGAATTTCAGAATATCAATTGTTCCACTACTTCAGGACCTTCTGTCAGGACATTGTGCCAGAAAGGGACACAATTAGGGATCCTGAGTGGCACTGTAAATAAGCTACCAACAACGTCAGGATATTGTGAGTTTAAATCCCCATGAATACAGAACCATTGTTGGCCAGAAGTCAAAGAGCAAGATTGAAATTGTACTAAGTATTTGGGTGTGAGGGATGGCATTCTCGCTCTCCATTGGTGTTTTAGTGCAGTGGTACTGTATAGTAGGATACTTACAAACTTCATACACTGCCTAACTTAAATAAATAAATGAATAAATAAATAATAATCACACACACACACACACAC
>JAOVVF010000051.1:11532810-11567787 GCA_028565595.1 Duopalatinus emarginatus
TTTATATTATATCCTATATATAGGATTGCATTTAGCTTTGATTGAAGTGGAATTCAGGATGGCATTGTTTCAACATCCTTATGCAATGTCACATACATTTATTGCAGATGGAAGAGCCAGCACATTCCAAAGACTCAGCAGGGTCAGGTTTGTAGGTCACCAATTTACATGTTAAAATAAATTCCTCATGCACTGTCTCCTGGAATATCTCTATGCCATCAGGGAATCTGGTCATTCAGTAGATTCAGCTGGCTTAATTTTATTGCCAGATAATGTTGCTGAGCCTAAACCTGACCAATTAAAGAAACCCCAGTTCATAATACTGCCTCCAGAGGCTCCAAATCCAAACTGTGACTATTTTTCCAGGCAGTGTTTTAATAACTTTAATCCTTTTAATAACTTTTTAATAACTTTGGTAAGTAAAAATGTAAATTACTGAAACAAATATAATTGTCTGCTTCTATAAACAGACTATTACTGCAAATTTATTTATTTATTTATTTTTATATATGCCAGTATACCACTTGGTAAATTACTGTGGTAGTAATTGGCTTTTTTTTTCTAATGATGCTCTTTTTTTTTTTTGTCTAACATAAATACCACATCAAGCTGCACACAAACACTATGGATTTTAGCATGCTGATTGGCTAACACTAACCTAATCATTTCAGTTGTTAAGAGTTGTCCTCATTAATAACAACTAGCTTCGATCTGTCACAGCAAATGAGGGGAAAAGATTTCAGAAACAACTGCAGTACAAAAAGGCCAGACACTGATGTGCCAGGTATTTATTTTAAGATATTGAGTTCCAGGAGCATTTTAGTTAATTACAGTATCAAGACTATTTTAGACTGAGTAAAAAATTGTGACAGAATGACAAAAAAAAAAAAAAATCAAACCCAACATTAAGCAGCACTGTCAAGTTGATAGTACTCTCACTTAATAACAATAAAAAAATAAATACATTTAAAATAAATAGAGAGAAGAAGTATATTGATCCCTTACCTAGCTGAGTTACAGTACTTGGCTTTCATGTCCAGAGAGATGCAATGCATTTAGAGTAATTCAGAGGGCCAATAAACAAGGCTTAAAGCAAAATACATGACCAGAGTAGCAACTGGCATTTTTCCTGATTAAAACCTCTGCCATGTGAGTGCAGTTCCACTGGGATCCTTTATTGAGAGATTGCCCTCAGGTTTTGTCTGTACAGTTTAACCAGTGACTCACATTCAATTGTGTGCAGCAGCAATGTGACCCATAGTCCAAAGAGAATTCCAACATTGCTTCCCATCATGAGTGTCACTAGGTCACAGCTCTGGGCCTAAGAACCCACCTGCTCAGTTTTCCTTTCTCTAGAGAAGACATGTATTTTTACTGGCTATGTGAGTCAACCACACAGCTAAATGTGCAGCCAATGGCTGGTGGGTTTGCAGAAGAATTTTTGAAGAAGAGTTTTGTTTGGCGGCATGATCCGAAAAAAAATAACAATTATAGATACCAAGAGCATACATGATCCTATCCATGTTCCAGCTATCAGATGATGTTAGAAGGTTTATAATAGTCAATGTTTCAGATAGTGTCTTTTAATGAAGCTTGACATTTTCATTATCGTTCACAGTTGCGTCTGATCAACACAATGATACCTGCAAAGAAGAAAGCTGAAATCCCAAGTTTTAAAATAAAGCTTAACTGCAATTAATTCAGCATGTATGTGTATATCACCTGCAGGCTTAAGTGCAAATGTGCAATCCTTAGTTGCCTTCCAAGAGATAAATGTGTTTTGTCAATGGGGCAGGATTTGTAATTTCAAGGTGAACTAAATTAAGCAAATATTAAGATATGCAAAATTCCCAGTTAATTACCTGTCTTGCCTGGGAGCGTCAGGTTTATAATAGGATTTTAGACTTCTTCAGACATTTTGAAGAAAAAAATTCAAATGAGCTGAATGGTCACAACTCTGCTTTGGCATATTTAATACTTAAATCCAATCTAACTACCAAAAAACCCTCCCTATTCAACATAATGCGGCAGCAGTGCTTACACACAAGTAAACTACAGAGCATGCCATGGACTAGTATGTGCAGCATAGGTTTGTGTCTTTATAAGAAATGTGTCACTTGGACTTAAAGAAGAATGTAAACATTTATTGCAACGTTGTTAAAGTAGCTGCTTTTACTTATACTGTATTTACTGTGTATACGGCAATGTCAGAATATATACTGTGATATTTATACTCATATATACTAAAAAAGCCATTGTATAAACTACTTGTTTGCAATACTGTACATTAAGCTTTGATTTCAAGAAGCAAATTCAACAATTCTGCCTCACTATAAGACTAAGAAAATACCACGGAACGGTCTGATAACTACCAGCAAATTCACACATGGAAACACACTACAACCTTACACTTGCCAGTGGAGAAATACCTTTCTTCTTCGACCACTCATGCATCACACTCATCAACATCCTTTTCTCAAACTAAGGACATGTAAAACTCTTGAAGACAAGCTCGGGTATGGAGATTTTCACACCTAGCCAGTCAAATTAGCATTAAAATACTCACTGTGGAGAGAAGGCCCACTCTGAATGTAGCAAGTATCTGTGTCTGATCAACCTGTTTCAGAGACAGTGAGAGAGGGAGAGAGAGGGAGAGAGAAAGAGAGACAGCTGTGAAACCACAGTCAAATGATGGGAGGAGGAAAGCCATTACAGCAAATGTACAGAGGCAGCCGCTATCAGTGACTAAAATCGGAGGTAAAATGGGGAATACAAGACTGAGCAGGGAGGAGGATACAGATAGCAAACAACAGACAGGTAGTTATTCCAGACTGCTAAATTACGATAAAGGTTATTTTAGATTTTTATTACTAATGGTGATACTCATATAATACTCTTATAACAGTACATGCTAGGATTATGCAAGATATTCACAAGCATTTTTCAGATATTCAGTCATTATGCACACATGTACACATACAAGTTTTATAGTATCAATCCTACAAGCATAACAGTGATAAACAGTGACAAATTATCTATATTTGTATCTAAACCCAAAGTGAAAACGACCAAAATCCTTCTTGCTTTTAAAGCTGAGATTGCAGGAGTGCCTAAACCACTGTGACACAGGCCATGAATGAATGAATAAATGAATAGATTCATGTAGAGGATGGATGGATGGATGGATGGATGGAATGAGGAATGAAGGATCAAAAGAATGAATGATAAATACATCATGCAGTGTCTTGTGTTAATGAATGTGGTGGTGTCCCCCAAACTACTTCATATCTGACTGCCTGACTGATCACAAAACAATCACATGTCCTGTGTGGCAAAGAAAAAAAAACAAAATTTCACTATATCCGTCCATACTGTGCATGCATGTTTTGTGATCAAGTTTGACCATAAGCAACTCGGATGAATGAGATTCTATATTATAATACTTTTAATTGTCTACCCCAGTGGACTGCATTATTGTCATCATGACAAACTTGGCAGCAAGAACATTAAAAATAGTCTATTGCTTTACAGTTCTCTGTATTCCTACTTAAAGTAATGCTGAAATATCTTCAGGAGCTGGATTAGTGACTCACAGGAGTATCTGTTGCTGGCAGTGCATGCAACTGAATGTAGTCTGTACTGTTTGTTGTTATTTGGTTCTTAATGTGTGTGAGTTGTGTTCCAGGCATATGCCTCTGCTAATGTGACTTCTGTCACATCAGCTGCTTTACCAGATCACTCCATCTACGATCTCCCACTCCATGTCACAATCGAGCGCTGCAGCTCTACATCACCGACAGGAGCAATCTGGGGATCAGCATGCCGTGTGTGAATCACCTTTCTTTCTGCAAGCTCTCACACTCTATTTCACTCTGCTTTCTCTCTCTCTCTCTCCTCACCTACCAGTGACAAAAGCAAAAGCCTGCACTAAAATCCCTACTCCTCAAAAATGCACCAAATCCTTCTGGCCTTATCATCCTCCTGCTGGCCTCATTGTTATCTCTCTCTCTTTCTCTCTCTCTCTCCCTCTCTGTATCTTTCCTGCTATAGCCTTTCTTTCTGTCTATCTTTTAATGTAACTTTTCATTGCAGTCCTCTTCTCCACTGTCCCCCTCTCAGTAAAGAAACGACTTTCCTCCAAGTGGAGATTACCTCAACCAGCCTCTTCAGAACAGCTTCAAATGACCCACAGTGTGCTACCAGGCTGGATTACACCCCTCATTGATACACACTAACCCCTCTTCAGGGAAACAGGGATGAAGAACAAGACACATATAGGTTTAGGCTTAAAAAGATTTTACTTAATATTTGGAGGAGAGAAAAACACACGCACACACACACACACACACACACACACACACACACACACACACACACATGCACACACACCTGCTCTATATGGCAGTGTGTTTCTCAGTGGGCTTTACTGCTCGTGTCCATATTTCTTCAGAAATAATCCACACTTAAATTGTGCCATTTAACAAAAAAAGCACAAACGATGAGGAAGGTCTGGCTGCAGACCTCCACTGTGAGGCATGCAGTTGTTTCGAATGTCACGCACGCTACATGTATGCATATGGAAATGACGTTCACTGCTCCTCATGGGTAAAGTCCTCTCAGATTGCTTCTGCGATATGTTAAATACTGTCTCGTATCAACTTATGCAATGGTGCAGGGCATCAAAGTAGTTGCTGTTGCTATTATGTTTGATAAAGACGGATAAAGACTGTAAAACCGGCACATGGTGTGTGATATTAACCAATAACAGGATTAATGAGAAAGTGTTACATAATTAAACAAACAAAGGCTACATAGGTGGAATTTTTCATGCAGATTATATAAGATTATATAAGAAAGGCCGGCATGGCAGGCACAGAGAGTTCAAGGTTACTGTCCATTTTTTTTCTGAATCTGTGCATACTCTGGGTATCTCGCAAATTCATGTCTGTATGTGGACAAGTTACTGTAAATTATTCCAAGATAAGCATACTTCTTTATGCACTGTAATGCACTGCTGTATTCTGGTGACAGATCCACCATGGCAGGATAAAGCAATTACTGAAGGTGAATGAATGGAAATCATTACCTACAGGTTGAGCTGTGTGATTTTTTTTTTTAAAATCAATTTGTCAATGTGATTCACCGCTGCTCTGTCCATTAATCTGCATCACGGTAATTGCAAATACCACGTACAATACCCAGAATCCAGTCTTTCATGTGCAAAACTTTACATTCCTCTCTCAAACTCTTCCTCACGTCGAGCTTCTGTCTGTGCCTTCAGAGGAGTAACTTGTGTGGCTGTGGGTGATGCATGTGAGATATACACCCACCCACACGCACGCACGGTAACCCACACACCCACATACACACACTTTCTCCATCTCTCCCTGCTCCCTGAGTATGTCCAATTAGAGGAAGGTCGGCTCAGACAGCAGTGTGCTCAGCAGCCACTTATTCTGTTACCGTTGGATGATCTGTCACGCTCAGCTCTGGCTTTCTTTATGTTAGTCTTCCTCCCAAAGGGCAGTGGCTAACTCCATCACCGGGACAAATGACCCATCAGTGCCACCATTCATCAGCCACCAAGGAATCACTTGCCTCGGCCAGCCCAAGCCTCCTCCCACCGCACCCATCCTATACACCAGGGCTGCGTCTTCTATGCCCAACATACTAAAACCCAGTGTGTTTGTGTGTGTGTGTGTGTGTGTGTGTGTGCATGCAAGCAAGGACTCAACTGCGAAACTGCATTACAAATCTCCTACACATGACACATCTAACGTGTACATAAACACATATATGACACAAATTCACAAACCACACACGCTACCCAGAATAGAACCACCTCGCTGAGACACAAGCAGTGGATAATGTTAAGGTTTCTACTTGGTTGTCAGTGTTTTTTTTTTCCCTGTTCTGAAACCCACACCATTCCCACACCTCCACCAGGAGCGATGAGGAGCTTTATGTAAGTGATGAGACTGGGAGCAAATGAAATCACTGCAGTTTGGCTAGTAGAGTAACACATGTCCTGCATACTGAAGAGGACCAGCTTTAACCGCTCAGTAATGAGCTAAGTGGGAGTGTTCTTATTAATTAAGACAGTCTTATTTCCATAAGTCAAACCATTCAATGCATGAAGAAAATCATTGTTAGAAAAGACCGGAAAACTGGGAAGGAACACAGGAGAGTAAGCCCTGACAGATGGTCTTTCATCATGCACAGCTTTAAGAAGAAAAACATGCTTATAGAGAATGCAGCTAGCACTTTGTCTTCTCCTTTCGTTAATTCTAAGCAATTAATTTTTTTTTTCTTTAATACCATGAAAAAAGCATATGGGGGCATTACTCATTTGGTGCTGTTTTGCCAATGCAGTTTCCATGGCAACAGAACAACATGGACTCAGGAGCATGATAATTTCTCTCCTAGATACAGAAACACTGGTGTAAAACTCAGAATCCTGGGACTTGAACTTTGACTTCTCTCATCCAAATGCAGCAGGGGTTAAAGTACAGCTTCTATTGAGTGAAGATTCTTACAGCATAGTTGATGGCTGCATATTTTTCCAACAAACTGTAACTCGTTGATAAAAATACACTGGCTAAAAAAAGCTACAGCAACAATGCACAGTTCTGAGCAACAGAAGGCAAAAACAAGTTTCAAATAACTTGTTATCAGATAGACCCTGATCAGTGCCTGGATATTTAAATGACATTAACAAGGCATTCAAATTTACATTTACAATTTTTTTTAACACTGAAACATAACGATCGTCAATCCAGGAATTAATTTTTGCGTTTTTTACTTCATGAGAATAATTTATAAATGAGTCATAAAATGCACTCAAGGCCATGCTAATTTTGCCCAGGCTCAACATTTCTTTCCATCTTAATCAATCAGGCAGGAGGTAAAAAATCAGGCAGGGGCAGCCGTGGCCTAGTGGTTAGGGAACCGTTCTCTTGACCGGAAGGTTGTGGGTTGATCCCTGCCCAGGGCAGGACACGACTGAGGTGCCCTTGAGCAAGGCACCTAACTCTCCCAACTGCTCCCCGGGCGCCGTGGTTTGGGGCTGCCCCCCTGCTCCCGGCAAGTGTGTTCACTGCCCCCTAGTGTTCACTGGTGTGTGTTTCACTGCACAGATGGGTTAAATGTGGAGGCCACATTCCTCTGTGTGCAAAACACAGTAGGCAAATAGTTCACTTTCATTCATTCATTTCATTTTATTCATTTCAAAAACAAGGGTGAGCAGTGAGAAGCAGACATATATGGGTGATCATATGATTCAGGCATCTTTTACGTCCCACTAATGTGACATTTACAGATGTGTACACAGGTAAAAGTAAAAGACATTTTAATCATAGGTAAACACAGATGGAGTGTTTTTTTTTTTTTCAACAACCTATGCACATGAATTTGAAAAACACCCCCTCACGCTTAGTGTAGTTATAGCCCCAGCTCACTGTAACAACACTTATGAAATATGATTACTAAAATGCTACAAATCGTATTATGTTTGCATTAATGTGTGAATCCATTTAACATCTCTTGGTTGAACCATGCTTTTCGATGAGTCATCAATTATAGGTTATAAAAAAAATTACATTTCAGTTCAACATTCACTGAAGCCTGTTACCTGACCGTGTTTATCCCTATTAAATATTTGGAGTGTTCCACGAGTCACACGTTCAACAGACAGCTGCATCATTATTATTTTTAATGCTTTTGTTATACAGACTAATAAAATCACACTGAAGTATATTTTGTAAATTCTATTAATTTCACAAGAGAGTCACAGGGGATAAATGACAATGCATTCATAAAATCAAAGAATCTGGACATAGAAGTCATATCCAGTGCCTTGAATCATTATAAGATATAATCAGTTTTACCAGTTTTGGCTTGTGCTGATAATATTTTCTTACATTCGATCATGACAAACGCAATAGGCACAATCACAAACTTATTCGGGCATTTCGACATGTTTGGATTCCAAGAAAGCTTACTCCTTTACCAGGCGGACTGTTCACACATAAACCAAATCATCTGCATCAGCCTGCTAGCTTGAAGAAGCTGTGCCTTAAAAAAGTGATGTGGCAATTTCAGGACTGTCAGACATGATTTATTAAAATCTCACCATGACAGTATTAACATAGGGGGTGGCACTGCATTACCAGTTGCACATGGTAAATAACATGCACAGGCTAAGCCATGCAAAGCCAGGAGATGACAAAACTCTTATAGATATTAATATTTCCTTCCCTTGTCATTGGTTATTTATTTACTGCTGTTCCATCTGACCTGGCTTTGAATATTAAGGTGATTCATCCTTTGGGCTTGTTTTTTGAGGATATGAGAGAGACAGAAGAGCAGGCATTTATTTACAGAGAAGTACCTGAACCCACAAAAGCAAATTCAAATTCTCACCAGCCGACTTGCAAAAAAACAAAACAAACAAAAAAAAAAAACACTTAGGACATGGGGCAGGTTGGGCAGTCAGAGGTGTTCTTACTGCTTAATCCCTAACTCACTCATTAAAAAGTCTATGAATTTTGTATGAGGTCCAATTGGTTCACCATGCCTGAACAGCCAGGATTAGAAGTGGGGTTTATGGTGCATAGGGTTAGGGGATCCTATGGGTTGGCCTGCACATTAAGGGGGAAAAGAGAGAACTGACTGGTCATGCAACCTGACACTTTCTTATTCCCTCTCACATATTATTCATATCTATTTAACATAGGGCTTTGCATTTTAAAAGCTCTTGACCTTGAAAGCAAAAAAAGAAAAATGGCAAACCTGAAAGAAGTCAATATGGGATATTGCCAACAGGTCTTCCATACTAAGGTGGTAGTTCATTTTCACGAAAATGTTGCATACAAGTCATGGTGTGCTGCATTTAATAATACATTCTATACATTTCCCCTCTCTGGTCACTGGGGTTATCATCAATCAAATTTACATTCATAAAAGATTTCAGGTACAGCGAAATGCCATTCCCCTGGTGCCAGTGAGTTGAAAATGCAGAACTATTCACCATCCACAAATTCAGCCAATAACATGTTGTTAAGTGTGTTGTTAGTGACCCAAAGAGGTCAATCGAAAAAACTAAATCCCCATTAGCTGTAATTTCATTAGAATCACAAGGTCACACCATTTGCCAAACCCATTCCTATTCATGGCTTCACAAAGCTAGAGAAAAATAATGCTCTTCACTAAATATCAAAAATCCAATCCAATTGCAATTGTGTTTGGTAAATAAGGATGGATTGTTTGTCTCTTAGCAGGGCGTGCAGTGAAGATCCTCTACTTAAATCTAAAGTGACAGATGTCCCATTCTCAGTGGCTGAGGACTCTGTCTTGCCTTAATGAGCCTGCAGAGAAAAGTCACCTGAATAAAGAGCAGATTCCAAAGGTTGGTCTGAAGGACAAGAGTTTGTACAACAAGAGAAGTAGAGAACTAAGACCATATTAAGAAAATCTGGAAAAATCATAGGGGGGCTGGAATAGAAAGTATACGAGTGTATTATTCATTATTATTATTTCGCTATTTATTACCACTCAGATATATTTTAATTGTATTGTAATTAATAATATTTTAAGTGCCAAATGCAAAATACCTAGCAACGCCACCTACGCACATCATTGGTTCTGTCCACCAATGCATATATAAAGCAATAGAAATCTATAAAAGCTTCATAATTGTATAGGATTTGTTTGGCTGCCATACCATGGGACCGCAGTAGGTGTGCCTCCTTTCTGATTGGTTGCACCCAGTCATGAATGCATTCATTCTGATGGGTTTAGCTTCTTCCAACAGGACAATATGCCACCACACACGTCTAAAGACATCAATTTATGTTTAGAGGAACGCTCATCTGAGTTTGAGCTTTTGCGATTCTCACTTAAATCACCAGAACTTGGATCTTAGATTTGCAGGAAATATGGTATTTAATGCCTTCGGAATATTTCCACAAACTCATGGAGTCTATGGACTGCCGTATTTCTGCAGTCCTATGCTCCCGGGACCTTTTTTTTAGGCTACCAGTTTTTCTGGCACTTCAGTGTATATGAATCATCTTTTACTGGAAAAACGAAAGCATGCCTAACAGAATTAAGGATATAGAAAAGCAGTGTAATACGAATTCTAAAGAACAATCAAATGTGATTTTCTTCTTCTTGCATCAATGTCAATATTTTCACATGACTAGACATATTGTGGACAGGAAAAAAAATGATTTGCTTAATCATTATTGCATGTCTCCAAATTACTGTCAAACCCATCAATAGCAAGACAATTTTTCTCTCCTCAAAATCAATAAATTCAGTTTCTATGCCATTTCTTTTTCTGACAGAAACATCTGACGTTCCCACAGTACATAGTATCCTATATGAAACTAAGAAATGGGTGAATGGACTATTTTCCTTATGAAGAAACAATAAGTGAAGGGTTTAATAGTCTTCACTTTGCCCGTTAAGCACAATAGTGGAGACTTCTGGCACCTCAATGTGAGACCTGCATCTTAAATGAAACATGGTACAGATGGATGAATGTGTAATGATGGGACAGAGCTAATGATCTTTCCCTCATGTCAATATCTTTAGGTGCCAACCTTCCTCCCTTTGGGGATTAGCCTAGACATCAAATCTGCAACCGATGAACCACTTCTGCTGAGGCGACATGTCTGTTTAAACTTTTGTACCAGCTCTGGGTTACGGATAAGGTTGCACATTAGTTTAGACACCACATTTCATTTTACACATTTTACACATAGAACTGGAGTTTTATCCACAAGACCACAAAAACCGAATGACAAATACAGAATACTGATCAGTACAGAATTGATGCCGAATGCATCTATATTAGGGTTAGTACAAAATCATAGGTTCTGACTAGAAACATTTTTACATACCAACCACACACCATTTTTACACACCAACAGTTAAGGTTTTATTTTTATTTTTCTGTGTTTCTGCACAATTCGGCCACATGCCAATCCCCACACACCAGCCAGCCCTTCTCCATCATACAACAACTACCAACTGGGAAGGGTGAAGGATAACACATGCTTCCTCCAAGAAACCAAGCCATGTCATCTTATAACACAAGAGATAAAATTACATTTTCAAAAATCTGTGAAAGGCTGTAATTATGGTTTCTTTCTCAATGAGCTGGTTTCTCTTAAGGTTTACCTTAATGCATGTTACTGGGATCTGCTAAAAAAGCCAAGATGGTTTATATCTATTTATGTATTTATTTCTTTATCTAATGCATGTTGATCATGTCTGTTAAAGCTGAAATACTTTGCAGGCACAGCATCTTTCATGCAGTCCACCAGCTGATGACCCCACAGTCTCCTCCAATCTACATGCTAAATATTTGTCTGCAGCTTTTCTTACTTTCTTGTACTAGGTGCGGAAACCTAGATTTGGTCTATATAATAATAGAAAAAAAAAATGGATAATTTGTATATAGGATAAATTGTTTTTTTTCTATATGTTTACTATAAAAAATAGAATCCATTTCAGTGGTTTTCAGGACACTGAAGGTGTCAAACAGCAAACAATTATTTATACTGACCCTGTTTTGCCGGTAGCACATGGCCACTAGAAATCCCTCAGGGATAAGAGCAGTTCCTGAATACATCTGATTAACTAAGCCATAGCCAATGTGTGTGTGTGTGTGTGTGTGTGTGTGTGTTTGTGTGTGCCTGGTCAAGCAGCATATCTGGCCAGAAGCAGCAGTTGAGAATCAGGCTGCTGTGCCCACAGGGTGTGTGAGGGCCATCGATCCTGTTCTGCCATTAGATACAAAGATGTCGAGGTAGATTACTCTCATAGTGCTGCCGTTTGCAGGTCAAGTGTTCTGCTCGTCAACAATAATCAGAGAGAGTGCGAGCTGTAGCATGATGCGACTCGGTGTGTCTGATAAATAGCAGCAGCTTTGCAGCTCGGGCCACAGAGCCAGGCAGTGAATTAGACTGGAGCGGCTGCTGGGTCTCATCACAGGTTAATGACACATGTGCTGCCAAAGCACTAAATGATTCTGTGTTGAAAATGGCACAATGCCTCAGACAAGTCAAAATGGATGAGAAAACTGGCAAAATGTTCCAGTCTAATGGGAGCGTCTCAACTCTAACCAGACGAACTCTCACTCACCCATTCCTTCTTAAAACAAGAATGCCTTATATTTTACTTTCAGCTCTCTGTGTCACAGCCTCCTTCATCACCCTGTCCAAAAAATACAACAGTAACAGAGCACATTCGTCTTCTGCACTGAGAACATGTCACAGCTCAGGGTGAAATCAGATTTCCCCCACCATTCGATTTAATTTGGGTGCCTAAATTCATGTAGAAAACATGAACACGATGTTAGAGCTTAGTCCAATATTTATATCTTTGACACCAATCATTTTGTTTAAGATTTTATTTGATACATATGATAAATCTGAGCACTGCATTGGTAACTGTGAATGCTCAGATGCAGAAGTATGTTAGAACAATCATCATTTGAGCCAATCTATATACCTGTACTCTACATTAGGCAGCTTGTTTAAGCAAGTGTCCAGGATTCGCTGAAGATTACCGCTCTCATCAACAGATAGAATGCAGAGACCAAAGCTGGCACAGTGAAAGGAAAATAAGGTGAGATAAGATAATCCATTATTTGTCCCACAGACAGGGAAAATTTCATTGTCACAGCAGCAGCGATAAAAAGTAGGAATCAAGTATATATATATATATATATATATATATATATATATAATAGGGTATGTATATACAAAAAATAGTGTTATTGCACTGCTAAATATTTATACATATGAGGTATTGCACATTATACATATAAATACATGTAGCACAGAGGTGAATACGTTGCAAGAAAAAAGTAATAATAAATACATTGCAGCAGATTTGTACATGAGTGAATATTGCACAGGAGGTGTTGCACATGATTGAGGAGTCCATTGTTTGGCTGTGATGTGATCTAACAGGAACAATGCTGGTTGTACAGTCTGACAGCAGAAGGAAGAAAAGTCTGTCACTGAAGGAGCTACCTAGTGCTGTCAATGTCTCCAATATGGCAGAGTTTTTTTTTTTCCCCTACCACTTCAAGTGGACATCCTAGAACAGAGCTGGCCTTTTTAATCAGCCTATTCAGTCCCTTCCTTTCAGCTGCGGAGATGCTGCTACCCCAACTGACCACGCCATAAAGTACTGCCGGCCTTAAGGAGTGCCCTCTGTACTCCAAAAGACCTGAGTCTCCTCAGCAGGTACAGTCTGCTCTGACCTTTTGCATACAGTGTTCTTGTGCTGTCCAACCAGTCCAGTTTGCTATAAAGGTGAAAATACAGGTACCTGTGTCATCTAACCATTTCTATCTCCCCTCTCTGGATATTCAGCTGTTCGAGGGTGATCATATCGTCGAAAGTCTACCACCAGCTTCTGGTCTCACGTGCATTAATGTGGATCTGGTTATGTTGGCACCAGTCCATAAAAGCCTAGGATTAGTGCTCTAGACTCCCTGTCATCAACATCTTTCATAAGGCAAAGAGTCGTCAGAGGAAAGTGATAAAATATGGAAAAATGGCATGCTGAAAATATAAACTGTGGACAGAGCTGAACATGGCTGGCCATAACTCTTCATGCTCTGACAGAAGTTGGGATGGGGTTTTTATTTGGTGACAGAAGTTGCAGTAACATGAACAGATGTGTAAGAAGATGACAGCAGTCGAGGTGGAGAAAAGGACAGAGAATGCCAACAGACCAAAATATTGAATGCTGCTAAATGTATTTCAACATATTTTCTCACTGAATTGTTTGCAATCAGTTATGATGGTAACTTTTTTTTTTCATAAATTGATCTCAACCCACACAATATGACTGGGTTATATTTCTACACCATATACTGGGTATGAATATACTTCACTGTTTTAGGGCAGTGAAGGTTTGGGAATCTAGATCTACATCTGTTTGGTGACAATGATGAAAATGCTAATGTATCAATTCCAATGATCATTTAATTATAATCACACTAAAATTCCCTGATACTGTGTAATATTACATGATGTAAACCCAGTCTGTGTTATGCTAATGAAGAAACCATATAACAGCTACCTATTTCACAAAGCGAAGCAGACTCCTCGAAAAATAGCATGAAGAGCTACATCATCATCTTTGTACAATACAACTCACCTGATGAAAATATAGTGTTTAAAACTGTATCTATAATAGAGAATGGGGGAGGGGGGGGTGCACAGACCAATATCAGTGAGTGTGGTTATTAAAAATGAGTGCAATGTGCTGTGAATTATGTGCACACAAGGCTATTTGCTAGCGTGCAGCAATAACAGGACTATGGAGAGAGACTTTTGCACATGAGAGCACTTCAGTTCAGTGAGGAGTGAGCACTAAGGCACACACTTTCTGTTTGACGTTGTCAACTATTTGATCATAAGTCAAGGACCAGTGCCTGGCACCTTGCACTTATTTTGAATGACCACAACACAATGATCCATTATGTTCCTGACTTTTCAATACTAAGCAGATTTTTCATTTCAGTATCGGTATCAGCCCTAAATAAAGCACATTTCAAACACAATTGTATTGAATGATTCTTACACAATTACAGCTGCTATCACAGGCCACCACAGCAATTTCAGCATGCCTCAGCATCGATTCTACACGTCTGGGGAACTGCACTGGAAGTATGAGGACCTTTCTTCCAAAAGATCTTTCATCAATGATGGTGGTGTCACTGTTTGGATATCAGTGTCAATCTCAATGTTCTGGGTTGAGATCTGGTAACTGTGACATACTCATCAAACCACCCAGAGTAAGCACTCATGCCCTATGGATGGCAGAGCTATCTTGAAACAGACTAGTCCCATTGGAACAGAAATGTTTCCTCATAGGATGAAGATGGTTAAGCCAATGTGCTTTGTGATTCTTCCCTTTAAGGGAAGAATGGAACCAAAACCATGCCAGAAAAAACCTAATGAGTATAGTAAAGTCTGCCTACCCCACACTTTTCAGTTAATACTCAACAGATGATTGATAAGAGTGCCTTTCTCATGCCTGACAGAAATTTTCCTTCAGAGTAAGAGACAATTTTAGCAAGCAGATTTGAAAGCACTTGGTTTTGTTCCTGGTAAAAGAATATCAGTTATATATTTTTATTAGAAATATTATAATATGCAGTATATATAATTATATTTTAATACATTTAAGAACATAAATAAGACAACAAAAAGGCATAGAAACAATTTGGAACAATTTGGATGCAGCTTAAAAAAAAAAAAAAAAAAAAAAAAAACGTCCATCATACAAATAAGATTCCAAATTTCATATGAAAAACACACACACAAAAAGAAAAACATTGAAGGGAGTAGTGAAAATGGATGAAGAGATATAGACAGAACAGTTATTTCTATAGTTTATTTTTGGGTTTGTGTATTTTTAAGCCACTATAACCGTGTTGATGTTTTTTGCTTCTTCTTCTGACAGCCACCAAAGACTCTGCATCCACCTACTTTAGTTGCACTCAGATCAAGAAACAATGCCTTGGCAAGGATGGGATCAATCAAAATCTGTTTGGAAATCAGCTATTATTCCATCTGTTACTCACAAGCTATCACAATAACTATATATAATCATGTCATGATATAATGTTTGATATAAACTTTCAAAAACATATCCTCATTCTAGTTCACTGGGTCAAACACTAAAGTTGAAATCAAGTCCGGAAATCACATAGTTGTATATACATGGTTTTCTTTAGGTCTCAGTTTCTGCAGCTACTACGCCATTTGTCCTACAACTTTTTGCACTCTGACACACTTGTTATTGGTTGAAGAAAGAAAGAAGGAAAGAAAGAAAAACAGTCAGGTCTCAATTTGAGCAGTACATGAAATTCTTTTGGTGTTCCATTATGTGCTTTTTTCATGATAAAAGGGGAAACAGAGTAGATAGGCCTTAAATAGAAAATAATTATCAGGCAGTAGTAGCATGTCCTTGCATAAAAGTTTCCTAATTGGTTATTACAGGCAGACCTATTGAAATTTTTAGCTGCTGATTACAAGCTCAGAAAATCATATATATATATATATTTTTTTTCTTCAGGACATCCATTTCCGTGAGTGCTATGAGAATATAAAGTGTGTTTAACTGATTACAGAACCTGTGAATTGCTTTTTTTTTTCTTTTGTTAACTGCACTCTTAAGAATAAAACATGTTTTCATTGTGAAGAGGGAGAGGGAGAAAAATCCATTCTATGGCTTGGTGTCATTGTGGCTATTACTGTGCAAAATGAATTATTTACAAGTGAGCAGCCAAAATCTCACACTGAAAAAAGAGCAAACATCCCTGTGCTAGCAGTCACAGAAAAACAGTCACCCAAAGTTCTGATTCGTTTTTCCTGACAGCTGCAATACCGAGGGCTGAAATAGGGGTGGCTAACTTGTTTTATGTTTATAAAGTCCAGGGCAGTCCTTCTGTTTCATTATTTAACAGGCACAGGACAGAGAAGGAGACTGTGTGTCTAAGAGTAAATAACAGCTCTATAGCAGGGAGATTGCTCACTGATGTACCACTTATCGAATCTCTGAGACAATCACTTTAACCCACAGTATTTTCAAGCCTGCTCCATCCCTATGGGTGTAGAACAGTTGTGAGTTCGTTCAGGGTTTCCAGACAGTGATATTATGCCTGAATTGTCTCACAGAGGAAAGAGAAGATGAGCCAGAGAGCCAAGTTAATAAGACATCATGTCAGAATTTCGGGGCAGCATATAACCCATAAGGAAACATTACATCCATTCTGACATTATTACAAGCGTACTCTTCGATCACAAGTGAACAGCACATGATGGTGCATTTGAACAGGTTATTGGCCTAAAGTTATGCATGCATGTGCAATCACTTTAATAATGTGATCATTAAAAAAAAAAAAAAGAACCTATTTGTAAATAATTAACATGAATCTAAATCATAACTACATGAATCGTATGAAACCTATCACATGTTCTACATGTAAAAAGTGTAGAACACTTTATAACATATGTGATGTAAAATACACATGTGAATGTAATTATTTAGATGTGAAGTTCATGTCACTTATATATGTAGATTAAACAGTGAGGGCCATAAAAAGGTGTTAAAATTTGCTTATATAATTTGCTTTGCATCCCTCTAAAGAAAGAAAGACCTGGTTACTGCTGCAACAGTAATGTAAACATGAACTGGTATAAGGACTGTTGCAGTAGAGTGTGAGATCTGAATAGATGCCGAGGCAGCACTGACATTGGCATTGTTGTGTTTCTCACACTGGTGATTAGTCATGGAGCAGCTTGTGTCAGTGCTAATGATCCTCACCATGCAGGCTGGGGTGGGAGTGGAGTGCTGCGGTACTCACCAGCAGGGGATCGGTGGGAACCCGATCTAATGTAAAATGTGTAGGAATTTGAACGATCAGAAACTATTTTACAGGATTTCACATGACTGGAACAGAGGGAAAAAGCTACAGCTTCTAATCCTACTCGTAAAAAGTAACTAAACCCATTTGTGAAGCTCCAAAAAGGTCAGCACAGACCAAGTGTTATGAATTTTAAACTGTCAGATCATGTTGATGAAAGCGAGAGCCAGCCTGGCTAGTGGAGCTCTTATTGTCTAAATTTCCATCTCCTTGTAAAAGGCAGCGGCTTTATTCCATCTCATTCTATATTGGCTTACATGGCCGCAGTGATGTGTAAGTGGTGGAGGTTTAAGGTATTTCGAGGTAGGAGGGTGTTTGTGTGTGAACAGATAGCAGTGGATGTGGCTGAGAGTGGGCAGGCTGGTACAAAGACATGAAAAAAAAAACCTGTAGGTAGAGAGATAGGGAGGGAGGAGAGTGTGATTCGCAGCAAGCCTGGGATATTGGCAGCAAATTGGGTCGGTTGGCTTAGTTTGATTACTGCAGTGGATAGCTGGAGGCAGCTTTCCAAAAGCTACTCCATCACATACATGCACCCCCTCCCCCCCATACACCCCCGCTGAGGTGTTGCTAAAGAATCCTGTTATGTGGGGTGCTTCAAAGGTGTGCATGATGCCTAACGTACACCAATGGAGCCTGTCAAAAAGAAACCGAATAAACTGGTCTGGATGTTGCTTAGCCTCTTAGATTTTACAGTAGACAAGCTTTGTTTGTGAACCTTGAACATGCTGTTTAGACACACTTTGTCTGCATAGTACCGCCTAAGAGCTAAAAATAGATAATAATAACGTAGATAAATGGGAAAATGCTTTTGCATAACATCCCACTCTGCAGCAGGAAGTAAGATGAAAACCTCTTAAAGGTAATACTGAGGCAGGTATCAGACTCTAATTTGATTAGTGGGTTGCTGAGAGCACTGCATTGTGATACTCTGCTGACAGGAGAAGATAGACGAGATCCACGCAGACAAAGCATGCATCATATTTTTTAACTATGGCAGAAGATGAGCTGAGATGGCTGACTTGTTTATTCTTTGCTTTGATTATAGCCACTAATGTAACTAATTGAGATGAAAGATTCTTACAGAATTAAAAAAAAAAGGCTTTAAAATGAATTCTCACATATTACTCATATAACACCTATGCTTTAAATGAAGTGCATATCATTACCAGGATACCACTATTCTGCATGGTTATAGATAGATCATTTAAAATGACCTCACTTACTCAAATGTAGAAAGAAGTGGAGATGCAGGTCTAGAGGCTTCCCAGTTTCATACTGAATGATTGGAGTGATTAGTACTGTGGACAAGGTGGGTTGGTTGCATTTTGAAGAATGACCATCTACCTCGCCTATCGATGTGTCACAGTGATTGAGTGCTAGAGAGGGAATGCTGTAATGGCTTCATCAGCTGGGCCTGGTGCATGCTACAATCTCATTCCCCTCCCAGCAGCACTGCCTGCCCAATCACTTGACAAAAAAGCACTCAAATTAAACAAAGTTGTCGGTCAACTTAACTTCAGGGTTTTTTTCTCTCTCTCTCTCCCTATATCTCTATTCTTCTATTATTTCACTAACCCTGCCTCATCCTTTTCCTTCACGCCACCCTACTCAGTCGGCTCTTTCATGTCTTAACAAGCCAATTAAGGGGGTTGATTTGGTCCATTCTCTGTCTTCATTCTCTTTTCTGCTTTTATGGCGCTTGGCCCATTTTCAGCTCAGCTTAACAAATGTCATGTGTTAATATGTATTTGACTTGTTAAATTCATCAAGTACTCATAGCACGGTGCCTGAAAATAGCCACGTGAAGCAATGATTTGACTTTATCCAACTTTGCATCTGGATGCAATGCAGTTAGAAAGACCTGGGTCCATTGATATTCTATGCTTGGTTGTATTGCAATTTAACAGTGCAAAGGCATGATAACAAGCTCAAGCTACAGCTCAAACACTGGATGAATGGCAATGAGGGCAACAATTTGCCCCAATGGGAAGCAGGTGGAAGGGGAGAGCAGAAGCCCAGATTGAAAAATAAATGCAATCCATTCACAAATCTTTCAACATGGCATGCATATACGTTGTGTTAAGTACCCTAAAGTCAGCCACCGGTTTAAAGTGAATATTGGAGATGTGATTTTAACCAGCTTCAGTGGTTCTGGTTGTAGTAGTTCACTGATAGCAGTTTTATTAGTTTCTACTGACGAGTGGTTTATATTGATGTGCTAGCTCTAATCCAATATTGTTCGTGTAGTAACAGCTCATACACTGTGATGCTGCACATAATCTAAGGGTAAGTAAACATACTTGAAAATATGTTGTTTAGAAAAGAAAAAACATAACACTGCTGATGTGCTGAAGCTTTATATTAGAAAATAGTTATGTAACATTTATGGAAGAAATCCCATGTGTTAGTCCGTTGTGAGTACCGACTATTCCCAACTTCCTAACTCAGGAAAAGCCTCCAGGAGATATACCACATGTAAGTAATAACAGGTAGTAACAATATGTAATGTGTTATTACTCAACAGATTACAGATTCTAAATCACAGGTTAAATGCTGAGGTATAAGAGGAATACACTTCAAACCATCAAATTACATGAATTTTATCCACTCTAGTGCCAATATGGATTAGTAGATTATTATTATTAGCATAGTCCATTATGAATTATTGCTTCTTTGTTTCTCAGTTAAAACACAATTTGCAGTCAAAGTGTATCAATGCAGTAGGTTTATAGAGTTATATCATACCTTATACCCCAGTGCTGTTGAGTATTTGATTTGAGTTAATCAGCAGGTGCTGGTTATTATTTTTTTATAATGGCAGCTCTGCCAGAAGTTCCAGCTAAGTTTATATTAATGTGCTTGTTTTAATGCATTAGTGCTTCTAATGTCACAACTTACACAGGGACTTACAAATGATCCACATAAACAGATTAAAACATTTGGAATTGTTGATATGGTGAAGTTCTCTGTGAGGAGACATTTATTTAGCATTTTTGGAAGGAGTCCAAACGTAAATCTGTTCTTTTGTATTCTCCAACTCAGGAAAAAATCTGAAGAATAGGGGTTTTGTGGTTTCTCTGTAACACGGCAAGCTTATTAACATGCAGCAGAAAAAAAAAAAAAAAAGGAGAGGCTGGTAAGGGATATAAAAATTATGACAATTTTAATGAATATATTGCTGGCAACTGCAAATTGTTATTGGAGGAATAAAACATGTTCAGGCATGTTGCTACTGGAATATAATCAACTATAGAATGGTATCATGCATCCCTGTAATCGAGTATACTTTCCTGTAAAAGCACGCCCCATTAGGTTATTCCTTAAATAGCGTGGTCTTCAAATGGAATTTCTGGTTTGGTGTTTCAGGCTAGTAAAAACTATAAATAATAAGAAGGATTTTAAGAAATTCTGGTTATCAGTATACACAAATATGACATGCCCCGAGAAAGGCAATATAAATTATTATATTGTTATTTAAATTAAGAGTGTAAATGGTGATGTAGCAAACTTTCTATTATAACTTTTTTTTTCTCTTCTATTCTAAATGAATGTGGGATTTTAAGGGGGCGCAATAGACAAATAAGTAGATTTTAGAAAGAAAATAAATAAAAAGATACATCCTAAGCAAAACAAAATTGATTTCAATAATGCAACCTTAATAAAGTACAAATCCCAAACTGATAAGCTTAGCCTTACCTTTTGATGACTTCTATTCAGCACTACCGTTTATTTGTCTCTATTAAATTCACTTGATTACACACGTTAACAATGCTCTTGGGAATTTTCCATTCCCCTATATTAATTTCCTGCATGTTATATATTAGCTCAGATGTGCCTGGAGCTCTGCAGTGTATGGTTGAGCAAGTAGACTGAAACAATCTACAATGATTTATGATTTTCCAAAGCATAAATTCATAATGATGAGTTTCATTAGCACACTTCAAGCACATTTTTATTGGCCGTGCTGTTGCTCTCATTGGAAGCAGAAGGATTTGGTGTTGAGTAACATGCTCTGAGCCATAATGACCAATCAAGGATGTACATATGGCCCGGGTAATCCATATCAATATTAATTACCCCTCTGACACAAAGAACAATTAACTAAAACATGACTCAGGTCCACTTGCCCCTGTGAGCAGCAAGCTTAAACAATGAGTGAACTTGCATGCTATAATGAACAAGATTATGCAAGACCACGAGGTTGATCTTCTTATCAACGCCTTCCTCGGGTGTTTGAGGTGAGAGGAAAGTAACATAGGGAAGTTCATTAATCGAACACAATGTAATTTAGTTTTAAGAAGCTGTGATGAAGGCTCAGTAATTGTAGTTGACTTCAGACCAGAGAGAGAGATAGAATAACTACCTCAATTTCAACAGAATGAAGCTGTAACTTAATTGATCTCATTTTAAGTGTAAAGTGTGAGCCATAAAGGACATGTGCAAAACTCATCAGTGACATATTTCTTTCCATTTCCATAACATTATCAGAACCTGTACTAAATGCACATTCCCAGCTTTCCTGTCACCAATTAAAATAATTTTTTCAATGCCCTGTGCAGTGATACATGACACTAACCTTTTCTCTGTGCTGCGCTAATTAAGGACAATTTCATTCTCAACACTGACTTCTGCAAAACATGAGGGAGTTGACACCTACCCGTATGCTAGTCTTTATTGCCTGTCCAGTCACATTCACTGTGTATCTCTTTATGTGTTACGCTACAGCAGGAAAGTGCTAGCAATAATCATTGAATCATATCCAGACAGTACCACCCAAAACTCTTATAGGTAAAACACTTCAGCGAACAGAAGTCCAAGCACCTTTCTTGCTCTGCACCATGCCTCAGATTTTTGTTTCTTGAATAATTAGACCCCTTACAGCCTCCACCTACTGCCCCAGCACTGGGGGGAAAACATTAACAATGGAGAAATTGTGAGGTCATTAAGAGTGGAGAGGACATGCTGGTAATGATGTCCTAACACAGTGATAGACCTTTGAGAAAAAGATTTTAAGAAGCTCATGCAAATTGCCTATATAACTGAAATGCTTGACTGACTTCCAAAACACAGCTTTGCACAGTGTTATAGTCTGCTCTAGAATAAAGGAACAATTGCAAAAGGCCCAACTATCTCATGATCAAAGAATATATAGGGTAGCATAATAAAAGTATGGGTGCAACAAATGCTGACCAAACCGCTTTTAGCATAAATGAATGGAAACGGCATAGTGCTGCCATATTGCAGTACTGAGTTTAACACACTCTCAATGGCCCTTGCCATTTTCGTTTTAAAGGAATCTCCAACACCATCATGGACAGCCGTATTAAGATCACTGCATATACGATTGAAGAAACAACCAGCTGAGAATGAAGAAGCCGTTTGGATGAGTGACAAAACATTTCTCCGACTAAACCTTGTGTCCAAATGAACAGATTCAATTTTCCAGGATTTCCTACCTGGATTACTGAGCGATTCGATAAAGTGGAGCTTGTTAGATGACAAGGTGTTGAACGATTGAGTCAACAACAACAACAACGAAAATAAATGTCAGCTGCAGAATCTTTTCCACAACCATTGGTTTAACAAATGTTTATATGCATGTTTCCTAAAGCAACAAAATACTTTGACTTTTTAATATTTGACAAATATAACATTAACTAACAATTCACATATTTATATCTAAAGGCAAGTGCATAACTATTCTTATGGATGTCTCCTGCCCTTGTTTACCAAGTGAAAAGTTGCATAAAGTAGGCGTTATATAAAATTTCGAGTCAGCGGAGAACCATGATGAGGGCATCTTAATACAGTAGTGAAGCAGAAGGTGTGGACTTCTGTTACAAGGTGGCCAAACAATGGCGCCAATTATAGTCTACAGATGAACTGTCCAAGTATTTTTATATATGGTGAGCAATCTTCCATAACGCTGTGCCTTCTGAAACTCTTTCTCTAAACATCGTTGATGCTGTTCCTCTCGAGCGGCAAATGCAAATGTCAAATCAGATTAGTGAGAACACCTCACCTGCATGCAAACTGTGCCCCTGCCCAATGCCATCACTTATGTTGGTTTACAGTGTGACAGGTATTTCATCATGTTGTTTCTATGATAGAGAGGGAATTGTTTTAACCTTATGGTCAGCGTGACATCAATTACTGTCACAAGCAACAATATTGTCATAACTCTGGAAGTTACATTTCTTTTGAAGTCAAAGTCCAGTTGATGTATGGATAAAGCCAGTACCCAAAAGAGAATGCAAATAGAGCTTGTCATTTCTGTTGTAATATAACAGTACTGACTGCTTGTTTCTATGTGAACCGGCTTCACTATGTAGCAATTCTACCCGAGCCAGACAAGACATGCTCAATCTTATGTAAAAGGTCCATAAAAGTTAAGAAACAAGATCTGAATCCAAATTTGAAATATAATCATTCACCATGAAGCATAACAGAATTCAGAAGTTGAGACGCTCCACAGGCTCCCTTCAGGCAAAGTAAGGTAAAAGTATTCAGACAGAAACAGAGCTTCCACAGTTCTGGCAATACACGATTATAATACCAGCAACTTTTAGAGTGACACTTGCTGAGAAAAAATGCTTGCACATCAAGTGTTCATTGCTGAGGTGAAAGGTATAAAAACATCCATCAAATTTCAGGCCCACAGTAATAGTCGCTTGTTGTTAAGGGTCAATCTAATGATTGTGTGAATGAAATATTCCAGAGGGCATTTAACTATGTCAAAGCTAAAGCAAAAGAATGAAGATTAATGGACTCCAATAATGCTCCAATGAAGAGCTTTTCATTAACTTGAACAGATACACAATCTGCTTTCTATGACTAAAAAGTGCACTCAGCAGGATGAACCCATAGACAGTAAGCATAAGAAAGGACACTGAACTACAATGGTAGAGCGTTATTGGAAGGCAGCACAGAGCAGGACGTTAATTACTTGCAGTGCAGGCATCACAGATCAGGGGAAATAACAGGTCAAGAACAGCAACCAGGTCTTGATTATTACCACCCAGCAAGCCCAAAGCAAGAGCTATGGCAGATACAGCAGCTTGCCCGTGTCCCACTTTTTCTTATACACATACATACATAACTATGCACACATAAATATTATAATATATTATAATATATTAAATATAATATATTATTTTAATATTTAATATAAAAGTGCTTTCCAAAAACTACTAACCTGCAACATCTGCTCCATTAAGATCTGCGATCAAATCAGTTATGTAATTCTGTTAATAAAGAAGTTTAAAAGTTTCTACTCTGCTGCACACATGAACAGGTGCAATAAAGGCAGTGCACTGTACTACACCTCTGGCCTATGCCAACGACACTCTGTTACACTTTATATACAGTCTGTACAGTGACAATCATCAAGCTATTTCAGGAAAATAATATATCCATGTAAAGAAAATGGTTTGCTCTATCTCTCACTTTAACCATGGTGCTGATCAAGTCAGTTCTTTAGTGTTTATGATCTGGTGTTACCTATTTTTTATATCACACTTTTTTTAAGAAACCACACTAAATCAAAATGTTTATGATATGTAAACCTTACCTTACAATTTGTTTTTAATAAAATTACCACAAATGATATTTCATCCATAGCACTACAGATCATAGATTTTTACATTTTGGGGAAATGCAGTGTGAACGTGGTGAGGGAGAATATGGTGATCAAGAACAGAATGTGATCACTGTGAAGGTTGGTATGTGACACAGAGACACAGAGAGAGAGAGAGAGAGAGAGAGAGAGAGAGAGTGAGAGAGTATCTCCACTGTCCAACTAACTCATTAATTTTCCACGGTCGGACAGATCGCTTTCACTTGCATCAGTCCATTTCACCTTTGAACTTTTTATTGCAGGTGGTGTAGTGTTGCTATCTGATATCAATTCAAAGCAAAACTCCCCTGAGCATTCAAATACATACCAGAGCAGCACAATCATTTATTTTGTAAGATGTGTTTTGAGCTGTGGTATGGATCCTTTAGGTCAATGTATTGAACAAAAACTCCTTTTTGTCCCTTTTGTCTGTTAAGGGAATTTAATTTCTTTTTGTATAATGACTTAGCAAGAGAAAATGTTTTAGGTCTTTACCCACTACTTCATTTTTCAATACATGTGGTGATACATGCCTGAGCTCCTAAAATGAAACGTGCAGAGGGATCTTTTATAAATTAAATGTGTAAAAATCATGCCATATTTGAGAATAGTGATGTGCTGTCTGGCCCTCTGGGTACCTGAGGATTGTACCTCAGGATCTTATTTCTTTGACGGTGATGGGCATGAGTTGTAGTTTTATACAGAAAGCAAGAATTCAATGTTGATCTCTTGGTCATCTAGGTGTGAAGAAAACATTTTAAGCATTTCTTTTAGGCTTCTGATGAAATCAGCTGTATCTAAACAATAATTACCACTCATGTCTGACAAGTGGCAGGGATCTCCCAGCTGTCATATAGCTTATTCTGGGTTAACCATTTGGGAATTTTAAATGGATTCCCTCCCTTGTCTGGTCATACATATTTACTAACCATGATGCATTCTGCCACTAGGTATCCTGAAGCCATACCCCTGCATACAATCAAGTCCTATGCTATCATAATGGCCCTTATAATTTTTTTATTATTATTATTACTTCCCATCATTTAGTAACTGCTTTATTCTTCGTAGGGTCATAGTAGATCTGGAGCCAATCCTGGAAACACTTGGCATACGGTTGGAGAGTTCACCATGGGTGGATGCCAGTCTGTTGCAGGGCACCACTCACTCATGTTCACACATTCATTCCAACCCAAGGGAAATCTACAGCCAATATGCCTGCCTGCAAGTTTTTGGGGGTGGAGGAAAACCACATAATCTGTAGGAAAGCCATGCAATGGGGAGAACATCCAAAATATAATGTACAATAACCCAAGGTAAGAGTCAAACCTTCCCCTGTATGTCACTGCATATAGAAATCTAAAAATGTAATGAAGCAACTGAACATCAGGTTCTTAGTGCTTACCACGCAGAATAATAAGAAGGTAGAAGATTCCATTAAATATTGGGGTCTGCACTGTGGTCAGAAAAATAAAGGGTCTGGGATAAAGGAATTTCATTATTGTTGTTTTCTATTCAGGAGACTAAACAGGATTTGATTGGATCCAGTTAGTATTTTGCTAGCAGTCTGCTTGTGAACCACTGAAAGTTTTACAGAATGACTTGTCTCTAAAGCCTGGTAAAATTGAATTGCATTGTTATGTAAGTTCCCTTCTTGGGCACCTGCATATTATTTGAGATTCGGTACTGTGTAAAAAACTGTGGGTTTTTTTTTTTGTATGTTATGGTTATTCCAAGTAAGTGATGAGGCTCTTGTTTACTACCCTTATCAGACTGTTCAAGATTTTAGGTTCTTAAATTGTTAAATCTAATTTGAGAGATACAGACTTTATTGTGAAGATCCCTGATAGGACAAAAGAAAGTCTTGTGCATGTGATGTAAATATGCTTGAGCATTATGTAACTAGCTGCAGTTCCACCTGCCTCAGCAGTATCTGCTCTCTTTGTGAATGTGTTCGCATACAAGTCTCCTAATTTAGATGGACTCCGCATAGGTAGTTCTTGGTTGCCAAATTTGGAATTTCTCTCAAATATTTAGGCCAAATATGCCCATCTGAGAAGATCAGCTCAAGGTGACTCAAGTCTCAATGAAAAAGTATTAATATCTCTTCCATGATACTCCTTCTCTTACTCCAGTCCTCAAATATGGCATGTATTTGGTTATATTTCTCCTGTCAGTCAGAAAGCTTACTGTGTCATTCCTACCAAATGCTCAATTATGAAAAAAGTACACAGACTATTTGGTTAAGAATGATCATACTGTCCCTAGTGCTAGTTCTTTTCACTTCTTTATAATTTCTCGTTAAAGTCTGCGTTTATCAAAGGGTTACTGGCAAGTTTCACCAAGTATACATTCATTATTTTTCTGTTCTACACCAGACACATTTCTGCAGTATACAGTTATATTTTTCTGGGTTTGAAATTGGACAAAAACTACATTTCAGTAATTAATGACTCTTGTCTGATGTGCTATGGAAAATTGTCAACACTACCTTGACTATCTTTTATAGATAACTGTTACAGCCACCTATGTATGTTGTTTTTGCCTGCTTTCAGCCTGTCGCTCTTACTTTGAATCTTGCAAAATATGAATTCAGTCATACCACTATCAAACTTCATCAAACAGGTTCTTCACTACAGGGTATTTTTTTCATCCACTCGATGAACTAAAGTACAGATCATAACGGCTTTTCATGCACCCAAGACCAAAAGAGACCTTCAGCTCTTCTTCAGGGTGGCTGGTAACTATTAGGGGTTTTTGTAAAGAATTTTTAGTGTTGAGCTGCCTGAAATATCGTCTGTAACGCCACTCGTTTTGTATGGTCTACAAGCTGTATATCTGCTTTCGAAACTGTTACGACTTTTTATGTAGTTTCTTTAAAATGGGTAAGGATGAAAGTGAAAGTGCTAAAGTGTATCAGCCAGGGAAACTGGTGGAAGTGATTTTTATATTGATAAGTGGAAGTGATTCCTGCTACTGTAGAGAAACTAGTGAAGAGCCTTGGCAGGAAAGGCAATTCCACATTGAGTGACTGAAGACAGTGCACAGAGCTTAGAGGATTTCATTGTTAAGACTACCAATACCATAATACAATACCATATGATAAATACCTGGTAAATTGAAATGGTGGTGCTTTCAGTTTGTGCTCTTGCAGCATATAAGTTGGCTTTTGACTATATATGAAGTTTTGGGGTATAGAAAATGTGAGAAAATCATGACTAAGGCAGTTAAGAAATGGCTTGGCTTGTAGGTTTGTCTAAATGTTCTAGAATTGTATGGAGGTTGCCAATTACCAGCTTGGTGGAGAATGTGCTAGTCTATGTGCCAGACTAACAAAATAGATATGTCCTTGTCACAGTCCACACTGATCCGATGGTTAAAACAAGGAAGAGGTGGAATCCACAAGAAGTGGTTCAATTTGAAGAAGCTGCATTACAGCATAGGGATATCAGTGGGCTGGTATAGAATAGGAGAGTTTAGGCAACAGCTGGAATGAAGAATAGGGTGAGGCTATATTACCAAAGAGAAGGCTGATGCTAACCAGCTTTGGTCAGGAACAAGAGGAGAAAACTGCATGCACTGCCATAATGTTGAGAAGAGGGAAATAATTTGGAGAGAATCGTGGGCCATGGTTGCTAACTGCATTAAATTAGTTATTGGAGCCACTTATGATGTCCTTCTAATTCTGCAAAACCTCAGACAGTGGGTGGGTAAAGACAAAGGCTGCAAGTTGTGTATGAATGGTGGCTCATTAAAGTATATTCTTCCTGGTTGTAAAACTAGCTGGCCTGGGGTTGCTACGCATGGAGACAATCAAGTTTTAACATCACTGGCAAAACAAGTGAGCAACATTCATTGTCCCTTATTTTGGAGCTAGACAAACACAATCCAATCCCTTTGTCCGTGGGTGTTTTCATAGTGTTTACACAGACTGACATTTTGATTTAATTACAGCACCAATCGAATTCTTTCTCTTCCATGACTGGGTTTTTCAGTGGGTGGTTTCTTTCACTCCTTTTTTCTTGTCTGTCTCTGAGACCGTTTTCTGTTGTTCAGTGTAAATGAAACAGCAACTGTGTTGAAATCCAAATATTTACATATTTATTTCATCCAAATATATTTAACTGCATAGTGAGTTTAAGTTGTAGAAATCAGTACATTTAAGGAAATTACAGAAATTGTGTCCATGCTTCATGGCTTGTTGTGTGTTGTTACATGACTAATTTATGCACAAGTGAGCTACCAAAACATCAAGAGTTGATTCCACATTTGCATTCTGGAGTGTGTTGCTATTTTCTCACATGGGGAGCAATGGAGTGTCAGTGCAAGTAAAACAAACTATCATGATGCTGAAAATGATGAATAAATCAGACACTGATCCAGAGCATTGGAGTGGTGTTTTGTATATTGTGAAGAAAACAACACACAAGAGCACTAATAGATGTAGATATGGATGTGTCAAGGTCTATCATACAGATTAGAATATGCCAGATTGACCTCATTATTCCACTGGAAACCCCCAGATTCAGGAAGACTAATTTCTTTCCCATCAGTATTTCATCTCTCAATGATATAATAAAGCAAGCACTTTTATATTGTTCCACTCAGGCAAAAAAAAAAAGGAAAAAAAGTTTGACACATACAGTTGCATTTTCTGTTGGAATCAAGTAAAAGAAAAATAAATAAATAAATAAATGCAAAACTACATTTGCAACAAAGCAATAAGTAAATATGTTAATATTATAAGTAATTCTTATTACTTATAACAATAAATAACAATAAGTAATTCTGTTAATTTTATGAAAAGTTGTGTATTAGAACCAGAAACTCAAAGGCATTATATACCTATTGCTCCATGTCTTATGAGCAAAATATGTGGACTAAATGGGAGCCGCTAGAATGCTAGTCTACAGAGCGTGACAATGACAAGAACTGCATTACAGTCTAATTCCAGTGTGAACCTACACCGGTCCTAAACCATCCTTCGCTCCAACAATCAGACTGAAACTGTGTGCATATCGGCCATCAGGTGAAGCACGGGCCAGTGAAAGCACATCAAGTCTACAATTTGAAAAGGCTATTGGTTGTCTTTAGAAACCTCCAAGGAAATACACTCACAGCATTTTAGCAGGCCTTCTTCCCTTCATCTGATGGCTGGTCACCTTTACTGTCAGAGTAAACCCTTAAAATTAATCTGCACAGTAAAGAACGACCCAGCACACACTCATATCTCTGGAATCACCTTCAATGAATCTCGGTTGTCATAGCACCTTCCCAATATCACAGCAGGGAAGAATGCTCCAACACAGCTTTGCTGTACTACAACTGAGAAACACTGTTAGCGCTTATTTCTCCTTTTTTTGCTTCTTCATTCTCTTATGGAAATTCTCTAAAGCACACGCTCACACATGCACATTAATAATCAAAAGCAGTTTCAGGATGGGGAGATGGATGGCACAGGCATGCCGTATGGTGTATGTTCGCACTGTAGCGTATTATCCTCGTTTTAAAGTGGAACCAATGCTTTAAGAAAACACAATATGTTACCAGCAGGCACAGACACTGAGAAAATATACTGGGTCCATTCTCTATAATTAAAACGTATATGCAGCTGTTAATTATTTAAAATGACTGCTGATCATCAATTCTCGCTGTTGTGTGTGTGTGTATGAGATGGATATTTCTATTTTTATTTAGATTTATTAGTCACATCACAGCCTTCACAGTTTATTGAGGGAAAAACCTAAAACGCAAGTGATTTTCTTAATTTACAGAGCCCCTTCAGCAAGAAGGAGCATTAATACAGAACAAATCAGGTAAAAAGAAAATAAAACATGAATAATATATCATTGCATGATTACATATTATACAATATATAAATAGCACA
Source organism: Duopalatinus emarginatus (assembly GCA_028565595.1). NCBI lineage: Eukaryota > Metazoa > Chordata > Actinopteri > Siluriformes > Pimelodidae > Duopalatinus > Duopalatinus emarginatus. The sequence continues at coordinate 11,563,774 of JAOVVF010000051.1, forward strand.
ACTGTATTGAATTGCACAAGTATGATGTAAGTTCTGGTATATAGCAGCATGTCTTGAGGCATGAAGCTAGCAATATAAATATATTGACAGGAGTACATATTAAAGTAGGTAAATAAAGTGTAGAGTAGAACACACACTAAAGTCCGTAAGGCAATGTGCAGTGATATTGGTCTGACAAGTGCAGTGTGCATTGAAACACAGAATGTGGTGTGTGGAACAAGCAACTGGCGAAACAAAATTGATTTCTGCAAAATTTGGCATAACAATGAACACTTTGACCACAAAAACCGCCATTAAAATAAAGTTCATTATAATAGTTTACTGGATGTTATTATTTTCTAGTACTGATTAAAATGGTAACACTTAATAAAAATGACAGTAGATCTCATTTCTAGAATTCTACTGTTCACAAAGCATTCAATCAGAAGTGTATTTGTAAGACAAATGCTGTAATAATTACCATCCTAAACTTAATGATTAATATTTCCTTATGCATAATGCCATACGCAAAACAGAATATGGTAATACATTTTAATCCAAGCATAATTGGAGTTTTAATGTATGATAATGTATTGCAGTTACAGGGTTTTTAGTGGGCTGCTGTGCTTATTGTGTTAGGTTTTGATGGTTCAGGTATATTGCATAAATGGTGGTGAAATTCAAGCATTCAAGGCAAAATCATGAATAGTTATTGCATAAGCTCTAGTTGAGGTGTATGGAGATTTGTATGTGTGGGCAGAACTGAATAATGTATGCCCACTGTTTGGAAAATGAAGGGTTGTGCTTGATCTGTTTAGACAAAATCACCGCAATCTGTGCTAACGTACTACAGACCGGGCTGGGGTGCTGACCTTCTGCCCGAGTTTTCCTTTAATCACATCCTATTTCTGCAATTAGTACGCATTTGTTTTACTTTTAACTCGTAAAACCTGAATATAAATTGTTCTACTTGTGCTGGAGACAAATCATGTCAGAGGTTGAAAAGAAACAGGAATAGCGAGTCATTATTTCATTTATTCTATCCACTTTTAACTTCGGTAAATTAGAGAAAGAAGGTAGATTATACAAAAAGAAAAAAATCCTCACAGGAGAAACACAGACACACACACACCTAGAAAGGGAGAGAGACAGATTTCGTGGGTATGAATGAGGCAAAATCAGTGGGGACTGATTGTCTTTATGCAGAGACAGAGAGCAGACACTCCTTCTCATTATCACACACTGATAATGAAAATCAAGCCATCAGGTGGAATTTTGAGAAAGATTAAATAGCTAGACCTAGCTCTCTAATTGCTCTTTGTAAAATGTAATTACTACACAATTTATGATTAAATCCCCAAGATAAATAGTGTAGTCCATCAGTCAAAGTTCCATATGACTCCCAGTCCATGGTGTAGTACAATAGAATGTAGTTATGCAAACTGCTGGAATTTCTCAGGGTTAATTTTCAGGACCTTGAAACCTGAGAAAGTCTTATGTGTGGATTTTCAATATAGTAACGCAACCCAACAATCCAGCAGTGTTTTTTTTTTTCTTTTAATGTAGTACTCATCAGTAAAAGCTCACCTAAAAATCAAGAACAGCGTGTAGAATTTAGTTGCAAACATATTGTAGTGTATTCAGTCAGAAATACAGTAGGAGTGCAGATGTGCATATCATACATTTCATACGATGCAATACAGAAAAAAACTGGCAACTTTATTTCATTTTCTGCCAGAGAAACAGCTAGTGCTTTCCCTCGATTTGCAATCCATCACTGTCTGTCAAAGCTGGCAGAGAGAGGGACTGTCACACCCAGACTCCAGTACAGTGGCTGGGAAGAGTGTGAGAGGAGTTCATTCAAAAGAAATGCAGAGGCTTTAATCACCCATAGTGCGCAAATACCCTAATAGGCATGTGTAGTGTGCTCTGTCACACAAGTGTTGGACAAACAAAGCCCTGCAGATTGAGGGGGAAGTGAGTAAGTGAGGGAAGTAAGTGGGAGTAAGGGAAGTAAGCTTCTAAAAGACACACACCTAAACGCTGAGTCGGAACTGAGCTGAGGTTTCTGATTCACATTAGTGACAGCAGTGGATGGAGAGTGAGACAGAGTAGGAGAGAACGATATGGAGAGGAAGTGAAAGAGAGTGCTTTTGTGTTTACATGGGCCTGGAGTACTGTGATAAGATGCCTATCCTGGAACATGTGTTTGCAAGACAATATGATGCCCCTTTGTCATTGTTGTGGTGTGAAAACTTTGAAACAGAAAAGCTGAGCTTACAGCAGACAGTTGCCATTTCTAGGAGAGCTTTAATGCGCTATCGGCACGGATTTTAACCACACATTAAAGACCAGCCAGGGTGCGCTGCCAAGATATTTCCGGATTAGGTTTCATATTAAAAAGACCTTCCTCTGCATCGAACTGACACTGCGCTTTTCTTTATGGAATTAGGTAAAAGCTGGCCTGATCTAACTGAAATAACAACTTTGCAGAGAGAGCAAACTGGTGCACAATCCAAAAGTGCGTCAATTTACATTAACCACAAAAACTGTGCATGTATATATCAAGTCAAACATTTTATATTTAATATTTGCTTGACAGTCAAAAGCATTTTATACATCAGTTGTTACATATTACTTCAGTATAGGTTTAATATTTGCTGGCAGGTTTGCATAAATTTACATCAAAATGTAGACTCAGAAATTTACATTTTCCTGAGGAAAGATGCTGAGATAGTCTATTTCGGAAAATTGGCTCTTTGTTAGGCATCAAGGTGAGCATGTAACATATAACTATTTCAGAAAATACATTTTTAAATTAAATGAAATGATCAGATTTTCAGTAAAAGCAGCTGGCGTGTTTGTATGAGTAGGTTTTAAAGGAGAAAGCTGTGATTGGTGTTCTAATAAAGATAATGGTGGCCCAGTAGCACAGCAATGATCAGGTCTCTTCCTGGAACCTGTTAGATGCCACAAATGTATTTTAATGCCTAGATGAATCTGTTCCCCCTGTCAACTGTTTAGAAAACATCAGATAAATCAGCTCGGAAGATTGGTCCCTGGACCTGTGCAGAATCTCAATAAAGACCCTAAACCACAAGCCATGGCCCGAGCCAACTTTACACACATCTCGAATTTTAATACATAGGTTGCCAATTCTCCTGACAGAGCAGTTCTCCATGTGCGCTATATATTAGAGCTGATTGGTTATCTGTCATGAGTTGCAGCTACTTTGATTGCAGTGTGTGGATGTAACGTCTTTCATAATATCTGTGAAATCCACTGAATCTATGAAAATATATCAGTGTTTAAGAAAACCAAGACTGATATTTAGTATTATAACAAAAATATCAAAAATATAAAGTTTAACAATTCATGCTTTTATAGTGATCCTTGGATCATTGCTTGAAACTTAAATTACTGAGGACATGGTTTCTGTCACACCATACATTTGTTATAAAGTCATTCAATCTGGTTTTCTCGAGAGATTTGGATTTCTGGATTGCACCAGATTTGTGTAATTAATGTCCATGCCACAACTTAAGAATGAGGCCTTGAAAAACCATCTTCATTCCCAGACACTATTAGCTAAGACTATGTAGCAGATGTGTTGAAAAGGTGTTAATTGGCATGTCTTGTCAAATTATGTCTTCTCACCACTGCAACCGTTCTTTAGGGCTCCAAGAGGCAGAAGGGTTGTTCAGGCATGCAAAGGTTTTTTACTGTATGTATTTACCACTGTGATTTTTAGAGTCACATTTTATGGAATTCCTAAATATTTGCTAAACAGATTTTATAAATGCTTGTTTTTAACCTTCCTCTAGTGTTAGGGTCGTGACTGACCCGTTTGTACGTTTCAAATCCATAAAAAAACTAAATAAATTTGTTTATTGCATCAAGACTTTTTGACTTGGTCCGAAACTTCTATTTAAACAAAACAAAAACAAAAAAAATTACAACCTTTCTATTGTTAGGGTCAATTTCGACCCAGGTATAATATAAGATTAAAAAACAATATTAAGTCCCAAAACTGAA
>JAOVVF010000051.1:11567976-11582076 GCA_028565595.1 Duopalatinus emarginatus
ACTGACGTTATGAGAATGACAGATTTTCGCACTAGGAGATACCACTAACAGCAAAAACACTAATGTTTTATCCATGAGAGAAATAAAGCAGGGACGACCCACATCATACACTGTATATTGTTTAATTTTAAACCAAGTATACTAGAATACAAAGTCCAAACCACGAGAGACTTTCAAATCACACACAAACTGTGCAATTTGTGCTATTTAGTTTGGATTGTGTTTAAAGTAGGGATGCAAATATGCAGACTAAACAGAATAGGAGATGCAGTATCTTTTTTTCTTTTCTGTGCATCTTCAGTGGTTTTCTCCAGTAGCTTGACCTAAACACTTACTGATATCCAAAATAAACCAGTTTCATATCCAAACTGACCTGAAATATACAAAAGAAATATGGTTTTATTTATAGAGCCACTGCTCCATATAGCCCACGCAGGCCACATGCTGTGCATACACAGGGCAGCATATTTCTGCTTCTGGTCATTCTTCATCATTATTAAAGGAAAATCTTTCGAGAAAACCATACAGCTATCATAACGAAGTGGAGCTTAAAGGACCTCAATTTGACTCACAGCAGCACCCCAGCTTTAAAGTTCATTTTGATAGCGTGTCCAGCAAACTTTTCACTCTTTCTAAAAAAAAAAAAATTCCCATAACTACAGTAAATCTAAAAAAAGTTTGGTTTTGCTCTGCAAATTGCTGTTTGCTGTCATATTTTGCGAAGGACATCTTAAACAACGTCTGGTTCAAATTCAAATGCAGATACAAATATTTGCAGCATTACACAGATATAGACACATGTAGTGTATAGGCATCTACAAAACTGATATCATACACACCACTGAATCAAGCCTTAGGTGGGCACATAATAAAGAAGCCATGCCCACAGAGCAGGAATGTCCTATCCAAGTGTACCAAGCATGAGGTAATGAAGTATACACAGGATACACCCTGCAGTGAACCCCAGCTCCTCATATCAAATGCAGAGGAGGACTACAATGTACTGCCCCTCCCTTTTTCCACCCTCTATCCCCTCCCTACTACCCATTGCCAGCCAGCCTCTGTGCCAGGCCCCTGATGCCCATGGCAGATGGCAGAGTGGGCAGCAGGTATCAGCCTCCTGGCACCACAAACATCTGTTATCATTACCAAATGCTAATTGCCATCAATCAGGACAACACCTCCATGCATTTGTATGCAGGGTTCATAAGTGGAGGTGTCTAAGGAGTAGAGGGAACATAAAAAGTGATGTCTAAATTTGCCCCCGAGCAATGGCATGAGCTCACACTACAGGAGGGACGACTCAGTTGGCAAAATGTTCCGCTTGTTAATGTGCAGACTACATGCAGAACTGTTAGGTACCATTGTGCCTTATCAGAACAGTGTGCCCTTTTGTGTAATGGTATCTGCCCAAAGCACATGCCAGGTTCAGCATAAAGGATCAGTGTGAAGCTCTGAAAAAATATTGTCATATATGTATACACAAGCATTCTGAATGTGTCATGGCTTGATTTGTGGGGCATAGCTCAAATGTCCCTTGATGTTTCTTTTTCCTCCTTTGATGATCAAAACAGGGTTAAGGGTAAGATGAAATAAATAAATAACTATCATGAAATATTTGTCCTGTATGGTAAATCACAAAGTGAGCATTTTTTTTTGGTCATTGAAAGGAGCCATTCAGCCTGTCCCCATTCTGTGGTGCCAGTTTGCAGGTGGGTGTGGGCTGGCATCATCATTCTGAACCCTGCGTGTAGGCCCTACACTCCTCAGGAGAGAAAGTGGGCTGACTAAGCAGCACTCTCTTGGATGTGTCGGCCTAAGCTTGTGCTGCATGCCACCTGTGCCAACGAAGAGCACTATAGTCGGCGTCTGCTCCCTTGCTCCCGCTGCCTGCTTACAGCCATCCATATGGCACAAGCCCCAGGGGACAGGACTGCCAATAAGGAAAAACGATGGGAATGGATGATGTCAATAATATACCCATGCAGCCCTTCCCTAGGATAATGTTTCTAAAGATAACCATACTTTGTACTTTTTTTTTTCAATAAAACCTACAGCTTGTGGCATTGCATAAATCCCTGTCAACTCATAGTATCTGTAGGCAGTACTCTGGACATCTATATTAGTTCTCTGTATATCTTGTGTTGTGTTTAATTGAAATGGAACCAGGCAGCTTTCTCCTAGACTTTTTTGTTGAGTCTGGCTCCTGCCAAAGGCACATTTCTGCCCAATTAAATTACTCTCTGCTGTGTGGAAAAGTGAGAACGTCAGTCCTCATATTGCGTATTTTGTTGGAACACTCACATAAAAATTGTTGCCATAAACACTCGTGCTCGTAAACATGGGCTCTATAGCTGTAAAAGGATGCATAAAATGAGGCTATGAGGACTGCAAACAACACTCTAGTCAGAACATCTGTTAAGTGCCATGCAACAACATGATCCCAAAACACACAACAGGGACTTCATAAACTTCCAATGGTTTAATTGCTCCCAATCAGATTGACTCTTAAAAAATTAAACTTGCTCACTCCAGCATACAGCCACCCTAGATCTAGATTTGAGCCTCACGTTCATCAAAAAATAAGTCTGTCTAAGGCAGTGAAATTAGATTATACTACTGATAGAAGATCTTAGGTGATATTATTGTTATTGTAATATCGCTTTAACCCTCAACATAACCAAGGGCAGCATGTCCATTCATTACCAACATACATTGTATGTAGCATTGGTAAATATCTTACCAGTGACCCTAATTACGATTAAAAGCTTAATTTTTTGAACAACTTAATTTGATAAATTAGGTTTTTTTTACTACAGAGTGGGCCTAAGAAATGGCAAATTGCAAATAAAAAAATGTATCTTCAAAGCCTGTAGGTGCAATTCAATTTTAATGTGTTTACAACTTAACACCGAAGCACCAAATGCCGGGGTTTCATTTTTGCCTAATGAGGTTTTGGGTTGAGGCGGTTTGTTAGATGCAGCACATATCCTTATAACACTACATCTGGGAGGCTTTGAATTTTGGAATACAATTAAGGCGGATAAAAAAACATGGCCACTGTAGGCTGACTGTGATTATCTTCCAAGAGCAAAAAAATATATAAAAATAAAAAATAAAAAAAAGGAAAGAAAAACACTCTTGTTGGTTACATGTTCAGCAAGTACAGTATCACAACAATAATGATGAACATAATATTACAAGGTTATCTGGTTTAGCAATGAATTGGAGTCACAATCTTAATACTGAGCTCACAATTTTGTTTTAAATTAACTTCTTGCCACCTCCATGAATTATTGAGCTGGGTCTCCATGGAGCTAATCCACACAGAAGGAGTTAGAAAATTAAAGAGTGAAAGTGCAGTCAACACTTCCTCTACTCCAGTCCACAACCTCTCTCTGAGGACAAATGTGGGTGAGGAGTGCCAGCTTCCCGGCACGACTGTGCTAACACAATCACCTTCATCCACAAAGACAGGTGACGGCGTCAGCAGTTGGGCTGCCAGCAGAACAGGCTGTTGCTGCAAGCCATACTGAGTGAGTGGGCCTCATATTCATGGGCATGTGTATATTAGTGTGGGTATGAGACTGCTAGTTATATCCGTTCTGTGTGGACAATTAAATAGAGGAATATGCTGAAGAGGATCTACTTGGGACCAGCTGGCAAGGAACGTGGCCTCATGGGTACCAGAAAGTCACGACCAATTTCTATGCACAGCACTTAACCATACGTCTGTAGACACACAGCATTTAATTGCAGCTAATGCCTGAACACATGGCTCAACAAGTCTGGATTAGGCATAGACAGCCATTGGCCTGGACAGAGGAAAATATAACTCTCTCTCTCTCTCTTTCTCTCTCTCTTTCTCTCTCTCTCTCACACACACACACACCACGTCATTTCTTTCTCTACTGGATCTTTTAGAACATATTTTGAATTGTAGTGACATGCACACCTCTATAAGCTACAAAAGGCACTCAGTATTGCCATCATGCCATGTACCATTATTATTGGCAAACTGAATGCATATGCTATAGTATCCACCCTCAAGGACGCACCACTGTTACCAGAGAGAATACAAAGTAAAAAGATCTCTTTTTTTGAGAAGGAATCGTGTATTTTGTGCACTAGATGGCACATTGAACAAACAAAATGCCTTAGAGATGCAAAAATGCAAGCTCCGGTAGCTTATTGTGCTGCAGTCAGAAAGCCAGGCTGGAAATAAGGAACTGCTAATCTATAAGAGACAGATAAAGTAAAGCAAGCTCAATTCTTGTGTGACAATTAATGTGCATATGCATGAAAATCGTCAGATGAGCTTTATGCCACACAGTCCACCGGTCAGATTTGACAATTTTAAAACAAATTAAGATAGCTTTAGTCGGATGGTCAAGAATGGAGTCAAATACTGTATATTTTCTTTGTTAACACTATGTACAGCCTTACACTGTGATACACTCCAGTCTCACTGGTAATTGGTCACATCGCTGAGGGATGGCTGACAGTTTTAGTGTTTTAGTCACATGCAGCTTCAAGAGTGGCTACAGTGAGAACAGCCACTGTAGTCTGAATTTCCACTTCTGATGGATGCCACTTTAACGGCTTTTAAAAACATGCCATCAGGTCTAGGGGAAATAAATAGGTGTCAGCCTGACTACTGATGTATAGAGGGCATGTGTCATCTTTTGGCAAGGTTGTGTGAAAACTAATTTCACACACACGTAGAACATGCATCCATACAACAGTGTATTTCCATTCAGCAGTTTCTACTATGTCAACCCTCTATCACCATACCCAACCCATTCCTGAGATTATCCATCCACCAGTAAAACTATCTTCTGCTGTGTTAAAACATAATACAAAAGCAGCCACATCGAGGACAAAAACAAAGATGTTTTTAATAAATAAATTTCCGTTGGTGAAATGTATTCCACAATTGTACAAATAAATCATACAAATAATTCCCATTTTGTTTTAATTAATAAAATCAAAAACAAAAACAGATGAGTTAAAGAGTTATCATCATTTTTCACCGCATCATTTTTGGTATTGCTGCTGATAAAAACCTTGCCCTGAAGCTTAAATAATCCATGTCTGGGGGAAAAAGGAACATCTGAGTCTATGAATTAGTATTACACTAAAAGTAGCTACATAAACCCAATAAGCACTCCCTATGGCAAATGTTATAATCCACAAATAAGGATCAACTATTTTAATATCTATACATAAGTATCTGCTAAGCCTATAGGGTTTTATGTTTGTGGTAATGTCATTGTGCCTGTGAATGATAATGTATGCTTAAATACAAGTGTGCTTCGAGGAAGCATAGTTTGTTCAGAGAGGCAACCAAAGTACCCAGGGGCGTTTCTAGGAATAGGTGCCTAGGGTACCACCTGCCCTTTAAATGCAGTTAAAGTCATGAGTATACATACACTTAGGCTAAAGTTATTAGAACTCATATTTATTCTCTTCACAGACTTCATGTCAACCAACTATAGTTTTAGAAAATTGTTTAGGATATTTACTGTGTACATGACAAAAGCTATTTTTTCAACAAATGTTTATAATTAGATTATTTCATTTATAATTCACCATATTGAAATTCCAGTGGTCATACATACACCAAGTCAATTGTGCCTTTAAGTAGTTAGGAACATTCCAGATTATAACATCATGGCTTTAGAAGCTTCTAATAGGTTAACTGACGTGTGTTAATTAGAGGTATACCTTCATCAGTATTTAAGGCCTACCCTTAATGCATCTTTGGAAACCTAAGAAAAGAACTGTGGTCCTGCATAAGTCTGGTACATCTTTGCGCGCATTTTCTCCTGCCTGAAGATACCAGACTGTTCAGTCTGTTTAAAAATAATATGGAAGTTTAAACACTATAGGACCACACAGTCATTATACCATTCAGGAAGATATGCAAAACATACAAATCAATCCAAGAACAGTAGCAAACAACCTTGTAAAGATGGTGGGGGTAACAGGTAGAAAAGTATCTTATCAACATCAAAACATGCCCTTTATCAACATGATCTGAAAGGCCGATAGGCAAGACACATGCTATTACCCCAAAACCACTATAAAAAAGCCAGGACACAGTTTACTGCACAGAATGTCCTCTGGTCTGATTAAACAAAAATGGAATTATTTGGCCATAATGAAGATCATCATATGTAGAGGAAAAGAGGGGAGGCTGGCAAGCCGAAGAACACCATCCCAACCATGAAGCATGGTGGTCGCAGCATCATGTTATAGGGGTGTGTTGCTGCAGGGGGGACTGGTGAATTACAAGAAAAGAATTCTATATGGACGAATTGAAGGAACACCTCAAGACATCGGCTGAGAAGTTAAAGCTTGGGTGCAAATAGGTCCTCCGAATGTACAATGACCCCAAGCATTCCTCCGAAGCTGAGGCAAAATGGCTTAAGGACAACAAAGTGAAGATAATAGAAAGCCTTCGCAAAGCACTGACCTCAATCCCATAAAAAAAAAAAATATGGGCAGAACTGAAAAGATATGTTCTGTCAGGAGGAATGGGCCAAAATTCCAGCAGTGTGTTGTGAAACGCTTGTGAAAGGCTACCTGAAACCTTTGGCCCAAGTAACGGAAATGGTACCAAAAACAAACCACATGTTCTGAGCCACTGGAAATCTGAAAATGACATTACACATTCTTAAAATACATACACGATCGTTACTGACTTGGAGTACACTTTCCATATCTAATTTATGTATTTTAATTGTTTTGAAAGTAAAATGAGAAAAGGAAAGTGTTCTCAAAGAGCCATAAAAAAGGCCATAAGGAGATTTAATATTTGAAAATAAATACATTAAATATATCAACACTTTTTTGTTGATAAGAGGAGACTTTAAGTTAAGATGAGATTTCTAGACTTTATTAAATATGCCTGCATTCTCCATACAGTTATGCCTGGTGCTGCCTGAACATATGATTCACACAGTCAGCCTGACATGAGAGCATTTACTCAGGCAGTGGGCAAAGGGTGGAACCCATCTCATGTAACTGCACACATTATGTTAAGTATTGTTTTTTTTGGTTTACCTCTTTTCACACCTACTGTTTCACTTTTATTTATGTTTATAATAATATAATTAAAAAGTGTTATTTTCCCCTGAAGATACTTTTCATATATGGGGCACATGGCTGGAGATCCCTCCTAGGGTGCCAGAATGGCCAGAAACGCTACTGAATGCATCCACCGAGGATGTGTATGATACAGACATCTAAATCATCACTTATAACCTAGTGCCCTTGGGAGCCTTTTGCTTTTGTATTTTTCTCCTTTTTCATTGAGTCGCTATGCTGTCCCTCATGCTGAGCTTGGGAAATGAGCCTCTGTGTGCCGATTTGTCCTGGTCTTCCAGCCCACTGTCCCCCATAGACCACCTGCCTAGGGTAGTCATTGGAGTGCAGCCTGACATATGCTCCCATGTGGGGGGGTACCGGTGCCCTCCGCAGGCCTTGACCCCCAACCCTATCTGCCTTAATGGCCACTGGGCTGCCCTACCGTGCCAAGCAGTCAAGCATAGCTCTGAACCACCAGAAACAAACACTTGACCAGCATCCTAATGACTGTCACTGCTCTTTCAGAAACATAAAAATCGTGCCTCAGGCATCATGCACCCAAGACTTCAACCTTCATGCACTAGTTTTATGGAAAAGTTCTTCTAAAACATTATACCTCTGCTTAGTAGTTAAAACATACTCTCTGACCACTAAACGTTATACATCTGAAGAAATACTGATTTTGGAGTCATAATATCACATAAAATAACATATATATTTTTTTCATTTTATATTGCATAAATTACAGTGGCAGACTGTCAAGACCAGTTAAGCTCTCTCGAGGCATAACCATGTTTATTTTCTCGATTTTTTGATTGCTTCCCACTTCCATTACATATCATTATTTTTTTTTTGCTGTCATGTGCAGCCAGCCACTGCATCTTTTTGAGCTGCTGATCAGAGGAAAGTACTCCTGCCCACTTCTAAACATAAGCTCACAGACACCCAAGACCGTCACTGTTAATAGAGGAAAGAAATGATGCCACCCCTCCCTTGATGAGAACATGTGCAATTCTTTTCCCTGAACTCCCAATTATGGATCTTTGTAGCATAACCCAGGATTCAAAGTCCTGATATCTGAATGTCAGGGCAAAGCTTTACTGTTGTGCCACTCTGGAACCTTGAGTATATTTATTATATAATCACATTTAATTCTTCAAGGGCTTTGAGTCTGAGCTCCACCTCCCCAAAAATTACTGCTTCAGTATCATCGTCAAAGAGAAATTATACAACCACATCAGATTTATCTGATTCATTGAGTTGGGTAGAATCTAAAAGAACATTTATTAACCAAGGGGTTCTCTTTATGTATTGTAGGCTTAAGAACATTATTTTACATCACTTATCCAGAGGGACTTAGTTATCTTTAACCAAGAAGCTGAAAGTTAAGGACCTTGCTCAAGGGCCTAGTAGTAGCAGCTTGGTGGTGGGATTTGAACTCCTGACTTTCTGATCAGAGGTCCTACATCTTAAAGACTGATCTACCACTAGGCTGTGTTTGTTTGACATGACGTGACGCACTCCGCATCATGGTGCAATGAGAGCACAGCAGGCGAAAAGTATTTGTTGATAATGCTTGGTGCATACTTTTGCATGAGCTTATTTTAAGGCGTAGAAAGGCCTTTTAGAAAACTGCTGCTTTCACTTCTCTGCTATAGTGCTGCCCGCCCAAACAACAGGTTTCTTTATACTGATTGTTTAGCACTGCTCCATTTCTCCGAGCACAAGGAAGACATGAATTATGACTCTTCCCTGTACTGGCACCTCGATGGAGGAATAAACCCTAGACGTTCATACACATGAGTCATTGGCATTCTTCACATGATGTTTAAAGACTGTTCGGGACAGAAGATTTAAAGTGAAATGAAATATTTGTCTACAGCATTTGCACACAGAGGAATGTGACCTCCACATTAAACCCATCCGTGCAGTGAAATACACACATACAACAGCTGCCCGGAGCAGGGAGCAGCCCCAAACCATGACGCCCAGGGAGCAGTTGGTGACTTGCTCAAGGGCACCTCAGTCGTGTCTTGCCCTGTGCGGGGATCGAACCTGGGCCCTTCCAGTGCCCTAACCACTAGGCCACGACTGCCCCTTATTTAAATAAGCACTGTAAGTTAAAAAGCAAGCAAGAAAGAAAACTGTGCTTCTCTTACTCACTTTCCTACCTTTAGTTTTTAGATAGATGGTACTTTAAGTCTGTGACCCAGTGAACCTGTATTAGGATGTAATTATTGATAGAGACTTGAAAGCACTTTTTAAGTCACTCCGGATGAAAGCATCTGTCAAATGCTGTAAATGTATTTGTCCGTCCCGTTGACCAATAAACGATGTACTGGCATAGCTCACCTTGTTAACAGGGTAGGTTTGTGTATGAGAGAACCTGTGACTATTTTTACCTACAATGTTCAAAAAGTCAAAAACCACAGTCCACCATTGATGTATAAAATATTCATGCTATATGCACATAAACAGCGTTTCCAGATAGAAGTAAATGCAGTCTTCAGTCATGTGTGCACTTGATTCAATATGACACAAGTCTAGTTAAGCATCTCAAGTGTACTTATGGATGCCCTCGCCCTTACACATATCCATCTGACTCTGAATGAGCAACTAGATCCTCCTTGGTGAGTACTTCCTTTTGACTGGAGCACACTCCCAGGGTGACAAGAGCGAGTGAAGCCCAGAATTAACTTTAAATGCGAAACTAATTTAGCATCAGGAGGAGAGCGTTTAAATTGCAACCAATTCCAAGAATGGTTTCATTACAGCATTGGGATTTGGGGACCTCTTGAAATGATGCCAGGAGGCTCCTGAAAGCTGAAAAATGGTTGCCGATTTGAAACCCAAAATCAGTCATCCGACCCTAAGTAGTTCTCAGGACCCCCTTCTACTTGTGGCTCGATTTCTGCCTCGCAGTGACTTCACATTGTGCACTCTTGTGGAAATAACGCTGCAAATGGGGAGTCCCGCTTTCATACTCACTCCTATTAATTAAATCAATCATACGTTCTTTATAAATTAATTAAAATCCCCATTATAAATCTCTTTTCTGCAGTGCTGCTATTGGTGATTAAATGTTATTGATGGATAAATTGGGGTTTGTAATTATCTGAGCTTCTGTTTTATCCATTGAAATGGACAACATTTTATGTTATTATTATTATTAGTATTATTATTCAGATGCCTACCAGATGTTCTCCACTTCGTCCTTAAACTGGGATTCAGCTCACAGAACTTCCTCTTGACTGGATAATGTGCTAAAAGGAGAAACAGAAAGAAGTTTAGATAGACCAAGCAATTGAGTCAGGGGATCATTACAATATCAGACTTCATACTTGTTATAAATAAAATGCACAAAGTATTTCCAAAGTCCTTACGGGAAATTAAAATGATCAGTTCTCTCATGGCAACAACTACCTGACCATCACCACTGTCCAGCTAAATTCCTTCCCCAGTGTCATGACTACAGCAGCACCCAGCAGCGACAAGGGGTCACGTGACCCGCATCGCTCACCTGAATCGACTTTCTGGGGATTGCCTGTGACACTATAAAAGCCATGTACTCTGGCACCTTAGTGGGGAGAATTTATGTTAATTGAGGTATGATAGATCATTGTAATGCTTTCTGTGCTTCTAATAGACGCTGAAATACCGATTACTCTGGTTCCAGCAACTTTTTCCCCCCTTTTGGCCGTCCACGCCAACTTTCGGTTATGTGTACTCCTTATGTTCATTAAAGGCTTCCCACACATGCATCCTAACTCCCGCGTTTTGAGTACCTCTTTCTATACACGCACATACCCTAGCTTCGTGTTGTAGCGCGCTCGTGACACCCAGCTACCACACAGGAAACCAACCGGAGACGCACAGTGAAACATACAATTTCTCACTCAGCCATTTCTCTCTTATTTGATCTCTTGGTTGGTGGTTGTGGAGTTTTGTGACATAGAAAAACTGTGTAAGCTTTAGGGTGCAGGAAAGGGTCATCTCTTTCCCTACTGCATCATTTCATTTACTCCTTCTTTGTTGCTGACAGCTTTGCAGTAGCACTGTAGTAAATGGAAATTGTCCTCTTACACAATGGCAATACAACAATTTTCATGATGTTCACAAAGGTTTACCCTTTTAAACAATTTAATATCTGAGCTTTTTTGTGTGTGTTTACCTTTTTCGCTAAACATGTAAAATTGTCAAATTTGGTAGAGAAACAATCAGATGACAGTTGAGCCATATCTCTTCCATGTGTTTACAATGTAACCCATTTGTAAAGTTGTTGGGCTAGAGAACTTGTGATAGTCAGCTAGTGAGTAACAGGAGGTGTTTCACATTCAGTTCTATCTGGCAAGAGTGCATGATTCAAGCCCTGCTCAACTGATCTGTGTCTTTTTATCTTCTGGTGTGGGTTTAAGCTAGCATGATAACACTATCCAGGTTGTGTTTTTATTTTTTGACAGGCTGAGAAACAAAATATATAGTCAACAAAATACTACATGGAGAACACGTATAAAAAAAATGTAAAAAGGCAGTGGCTGGGCATTATAGTTTTCTCTCAACTTTAGAAGCAGAAATCTGTAGAGACTTGGTGGAAGTGCCAGCATTCAGACAGCTCTAGCACATGAAATGCTCCGAGAGATCACCGAAGCATCTCTTTTCCCTTTAGCTAGCTAGCTAACGTTAGTAGGATATGCACTTGCAGCCCAGAGATTAATTTACATCATGGAGAACAGCCCACATCATGAAATCTTTTTCCGCTAATAGGTTACAAGAGCATTTTTCTCCCAGGAAAGGCACAATTCCAAAATCTTGCACCCTGTAGCTTAAACTGCTCTGTAAAAATAATTGAAATTAACTCCTGAGCTAACCAAAAAAGTTCTCCGTTCTGGACATGCCGCTTGTCAGCTGTTAACTATTTCAACTTTTCTCACAAACTGTCTCTTCAGTCCCCTGACCAAAAGCTGACATTCTCCCGAGTGCTTCAAGCATCGGCAGCCTTAGGGCAGACGGCCCCTGAAAACACGATGGCAGCGCTGAGAAAAACTCCACTTTAGCTCCCAGTGTCCGCCCCTTGCTGCTTCCTGGCAGCTCGCGCAATCCCTCTCCTCCAACACAGCATCCAAAAATAAAGACGTTCTCAGAGTTCTGTAATGAACCGTCAAGCTCTTCAGCTCCAGGCTGTACACAAAAGATACACACCTCAGCAGAGTTTAAACTACAGTACGGAAAAGAGTTCACGGACGGAAAACACTTCCAGTAGTCTATTACAAGTCCAATGCAGTGAGTTTCTACCTATACAACATGGTTAGACATCTTATTAACTTTTATTGGCTGATAGTTCATTGGTACAGAGCTTATTAGCATGATTCATAATTTAACCCCATGTACAAGGGGTATTTCACTGGAAGATATGCGGCGATGTAAGCACAGCATGTGGAAAATATTCAGCTGCTGCTGATGAAAAGAAATTCTTATACCGTAACACAGATATATGGCACAGAATAGTTAATAACTTCATAAATATTGTGAATTAAAAAAAAATAAAAATTGTCATTCTGAGCTGCTGTATCATTCCTTCTTGCTTTGCCAGAGAAGAAATTAAGACACTATGGCTATAAAATATTCAGCCTTAAACCAATTACAAAGAAAAGCTTGTCTTTTACAAAGCGAATTTTATTTGTGTTTATTTTAACATCCACAGACATCTGCACACATTCAGCCTGAAATCCAATGAGCAATTACTTTGCTTAAATTCTTCAACTTCATTAGCATGATACAAAACGACACACATTCAGAGCAACTACAATGATAGCATGTTATAGCTAGAGTTTCAGTTGTTCGGACATACCTGCCAAAAAGGCTTATAAAAACAAATCTGTGTGTGTGTGTGTGTGTGTGTGTGTGCGTGCGTGTGTGTGCGTGCGTGTGTGCGTGCGTGCACGTCTACTGGAACGTAAAACAACCAGGCATGAATTAATATGGTATAAATTGGTGTAAAAATCTGACATCCTTTCTAGACAATAGTCATGTTTTTTTGTTGCATGCCAACCTGAGATGTGATGTTATGTTACTTTTGGGAATTTTGCGACATGCTGGGAAAAACAGTTCACCTGTAAAGTCAATGCAGGGGTTGTGCATGTGTCATTTCTTGAACGGTTGCTCAGTTTATGACAGTTGCCCGACAACAACTGCAGCAGATGCCTGAAAGCAGTTGTGGAGTCAAGGGAGAATTTTTCATGTTGTTTCTTTAACAGCTCAAGTGGTCTTTATGCTGTGGGGAAAGTGACCAGTGGTTCAGGCACGACTGCATGACCACAGGCCTTCTGAAGAGCCTAGAGACTGCATCGGAGAAGCTGTAATTGTTAGGGTGTGAATGTGTGTGGGCGTCCTTTTTTTTTCTCTTTGGTTTAGGAGGGCAATCTGTTCCATGCCACTGACCACTGCCACAGACTGACATGTTCTCGAGAGATTCTAGCAGCCATGGCACACTTTAAACCCCCCCCCCCCCGCCCAACACACACCCCGTCCTCCATTTCCACCCTCGCTTTCCCTCCACCCCTACCAGACTGCCGCTGGAGCCCAGTGGACTGAGACGGCACTGAAAATTTCATTCTCTCTGCTTCTGAAAGTGCTTTGATTCTCGGCGCCGCGGCTCTCAGTTCTTCTGTCCTCACATAACCTACAACCAGAAACCCACCCTTCACTGGAGTACAGTAAAAGGTTGTGGGTATGGCACGCTCTCGTAGGGGTGGTATCTGACTGGTGACGTGTGGAGACAAAAGGATTAGAGATGGATTTAAGCGGGAATTAGTTGCATCTGCCCTCACTGCATCCAGTCTGCTGCTGCTGCTCCCAATCATGATAACACTCCACACCTTAACCAGCTTTTCACCTCAGCATGGCCAAGAGGTAAAGAGCATAAAAATGATCAGGGATTTCGAAATTGGAGCATGGAGAAACATACAAAAGAAAAAGCTTGACCCTAAAGCTAAAACACAAAAAAGTGCA
>JAOVVF010000051.1:11582135-11636422 GCA_028565595.1 Duopalatinus emarginatus
TTGATTTTAGTTATTGTTAGAGATGTGCATCTTCAGCAACCACTTTATCCTGCTCAAAGCTGGATAGAAACCAGAGTATATCCCCATCATCACAAGTGGGAGACAAGGATATACTCTGAATTTTACACCAGTCTATCACAAGTCACCACACACACACAGCCATATTTTTGGTAGGTGGAAAGAAACTGAAGAACTGCGGACAGGCATCGAACTAGGGTGGTAATGTTACCTGCTGCACCACTACGCTGCTTGTGTATTATTATTTACTTAATTTTATCTTGTGAGCATCACGTGCCTGCTCATAATTGGCAAGATTATTCAAATGTGAAGAAAAAAATGATATCCTGTTA
Organism: Duopalatinus emarginatus; assembly: GCA_028565595.1. Lineage (NCBI taxonomy): Eukaryota > Metazoa > Chordata > Actinopteri > Siluriformes > Pimelodidae > Duopalatinus > Duopalatinus emarginatus. The sequence goes on from JAOVVF010000051.1 coordinate 11,582,486, forward strand.
CACACGGTACATTACATATCTACTATATATCTACTATTAAGCATCAGTTTAAAGTGCAGGTTCTACAACATGGGCACATGCATATCAGAGGTCCACAGCAGGCCACCTGTCCATGTGTGGAAGCTGAAAATGGAATAACGTGGCTAATTAAAATAGTGTTTCAACACAAATGTTAATTGGGATTTTGTTCCGCATGGGTGGATTTTCTAACATGGTGTAGAACTAATCCCATCGAGTCACTGCTATTTGTCCCTTCCAGAGCTGACAGCTATAATTTGCAAACCTCTGTCAAACGTAATTGCCAAGTATACAAACAAGTAAGAGAAGAAATACGAGACACCTCGAACCTTCAGCATCACTTCCTGTGTTACGGCCTGAGAAGAAACCAGACATTTCAGTTTGCCATCAGTCACTGGTGCATGGCTAATTTGAAGCATGCTGTGAAAGCACGTGTCAGAAGTTTCATTGGGTCCTAAAGATGAAGGGATTATCAAAGGTGCGTTTATGTAAGGCCAACACCTACTTCCTGGCACACTCTGGCTATCTGCTGCTTTTACACAACAAGCACATGCTCAGCTTCCAAACAGAGAACAAGCTAAATGCAACACAACGCACAATTACGCTTGTCCTCCACACTGGTACTTGCACATGCATGACTGCAGATACATAAATATTCACGACATTTATACGTGACCCTGGCTTTGTAAAATCAACACACACAATGCTTAGTGCAATGCCTATGGAGTGCAGCATGTTTATTCCCACACGTAAAGACTAACACGTCCTCACAGCATGGCAAGTTTGAGAAAGCAATGGAATCCATGCCTCAATTAGGTCAAAATGAAGAGTTGCTTTCCTCCCCCGGCTGCTCAAACATAACAGTAACGAGGTGGGTTAAGGAAAACCGCCTACGGGCCTCTTTTTTCCTGGGCTTAAAGAATTGCTACTGTATGTGTGTGTGTGTGTGTATTCTCTTCTTGCTATCAAGCACAAAAACAGCATTTCCCCCGTTACTGAGCCAATTACTGAGATAAAGTGGACTCTTATGAGTTGGAGACCCCCCCCCCAAAATAAATAAATAAATAAATAAATAAAATAAATAAATAAATAAAAAAATCCCAACATGACACAATGAATGTGACAGTCCTGTCAAGCAGGCCATTGTCATACACACAATGCCCAGCAGTGTGGGAGACTAATAGGTCTTATACAATCACACTGGTCCATTTATAGATTGCTACACAGAGCAACTAAGTTTCTCCTTAAGGAAGGTAAGACAGCTCTTATTTCCAGAGCCTAATTATTAGGTTTGCTTAATGCTTCATACGTAAATATAATTTTAAATTAGCACAAATTGACCAATTGTGATCCAATACAACAGAGGAAAAACTTACTTTTTGGTAAATGGTCAGGTGTGTGTGTGCATGTGTGCATGAGGTAAGAGAGTCAGCTCCAAAGCACAGGGAATCCTGGACGTCTTGAGCTGATTGGCCATGGCACTTCCTGAGTTCCAGTCAGAGAAGGATGTGACAGTGTGAAGTGATGGACTCAGGGGAAGGATGAGAGAAATAGTGCTACTAAATAAAGTCACAAGCTTTCTCCGCTGAGCCTATTGTGTGTGTGTGTGTGTGTGTGTGTGATTTTTAGCCCTTTCACAGGTCTTGTTTAAATGTGCTCAACATGACAGTAAGTTAACTAATGACTAATGTACCACTCAAACATAACACTAAAATGTGAACCATCAGTCTGAGGTTGGCTCAGAAGGAAAAGCTAAGTGAATTAATTGAATGAATAACGTGAACAGTGTAGACAGCGTAACAATGTGGCCCTGTGGGCTGCAAAAGAGAAATTTCATTGCTCTAATCATAGCTGCCAGAGTAGTACTTCAAACAATGGTTTATTAAGAGGAGGTCATTTACATTTAGATCATTTATATGGTTTTGCACTGATTTTTTCGGATCTGCTGAAGCCAAACAAGCTTAGAAATGAACTCACTCAATTTTCTTCCAGTGGCCACATTGTAGAAGTTTGTATGTTGATTAATATGATAAATATTCAATACTACAAGATATGGGGTGGCACGGTGGTGTAGTGGTCAGCACTGTTGCCTCACAGCAAGATGAACCAAATCGGTGCCTGGCTGTTCTGTGATGAGTTTGTATGTTCTCCGGGTACTCCGGAGTCCTCCCACAGTCCAAAGACATGCACTTTAGGTAGATCGTTCACCCTAAATGGCCCATAGTTGTGAGTGTATGCATGAGTGTGTGTCTGCTGACAAGAGATTGTGATACTCAGTCAGTTTATCTACTCCCATAGATCATCATGAGTACCGCGAACGCCTGACTCATCTGTGCAACCAACCATCGCGAAGCAATGACGGCAATCTATGTATGTATGTATGTATGTATGTATGTATGTATGTATGTACAAAATAAATTGTAAGACAAACTGTAACTGTTCATAAGCTGGCATAAGCCTGAAACATGCATTTCATTTGTGTGTGAGTCGAGCAGTTCCAACGGAGTAAGATCGGAGTTGGACTGTTTATTATTGTTTGCAGCCCACTTGACTCCTGACAGAGACAGAAGGCGAGAGGAAGTGAGCTGGGTGCCATTAATCATGTTCTAGGGGCTGCGTTTCAGCAGCGGGGGCACACTCATCCACATTATCCATTTCCTGTCTGTCCTCCCGCTCCGTAGCACAATAATAGAGACTAGAGGACAATCTGTTGGCTGTACAAAGCTGTACTCCACTGAGGAAAGGTCAATCAGACTGAAAATGGACAAGAGAAAACTTTTAACACAGGCTTAATAGGAGTAATTATTTGAAATACATTTCAGCCGTCGTGTTAAAACAGGTTAACAAGTTAATACAATATGTCTCTGCAGGCAGAAGACAGGATTTAAACAGCTTAGCATACTTTAATGAAGAGAAAGATATTAGATTAACATCTCAATAGCAGGTGACAGGGCATTGGCTGTGATTTTCTCATTCTTAAAATATACAAATGTATTCAGATTTAGTGATATTATTAGATCTAAAAGCCGTTATAAAGGATGGTACTACTGAGCTCGGAATGGCCATGATGAAAGACCAATGCAGACTCCAAGAGTAATGATGCAGCTGGATTTCATCATGAATCCTTAAAAAGTCTATGATGATGCCAGTGCTATGAAATATCACATCTAACATATTGATTAATAATTTAGAAATTACTTAGACTTTGGAGAAGTCTAGAAATGTGTTTGGAGAAGAATATAGAAATGTATTTCTATATAATTTAATATAATATAATATATATAAATATAATGTATATTGCTCAACAGACAAGATAAGCAGAGACATCTAAGGGTTAAACAACTAATGACAGAATACCTCTGGTCAGGTAGATTTAATGTACATGCCAAATCATGATGCTAAATGCAATGCTAATCAATGCAATGCTACCTAATTTCCTAAAGCTGTAGGCAAGTGGACAAAACAAATGCACAGAGAAGTATTACTCGGAAAAAAAAAAGAAAGAATAATGTGGCAGAGGGTGAGGAAAACAAGATGGCTGATATACAGCAATATATAATCAGCAAGGGAAACATAATCTGTGCTACCTGCAGCACCCAGATGTGGGGGGCCCCAGCTGCTGCCCAATTAACTATGTTACTCTTCATACCTATGTGCATACAGGCTGGGACTGACAGCCATTTTCAGCCCATGCTGAGCCTAAATATCTAATTGTACAACAGATGTTGCAGCATTTCACACTTTGTTGAACAAATATTTCACAGTGTTGAAAAACAGAACGAGACAGGCAGCCAACATTAAAAATGTGAGATACCTGTAGCCCCTTATCTTTACAGACAGAATGGTCAGACTGTTTCATTCTACAGTGAAGTAATCTAATATGATTCAACAACAATGATGAAGTTATTCATAGTAAATCAAGGAAGAATGCCAACGAACTCATACTCACAAATAAAGCATTCTTTAATACATCGTTTGCCAGACTGGCAGGAGAGCTTAGAAGACGCATTGATGCTCAATGACTGATAGACAGACTGACAGTCTGTTGTCCCATTGTTGGACAATATGTATGTGTAAATAGTTTAGCTTTAACAGAACACATTAATTATAGTTTAAACAAAAAAATATAATCTTATTAAAAACGTCATATAGAAACTCTGACCACAGGGAAGATACATGGCAGTGAGTTGAACAAGTATGTAAATTCTAACGGAGAGGTGGGTATGGAGCCATAGTCCTTATCCTCGCATTAAAACGTTATGTGAATTAGCATATTGTGTGTGCAACCTTGAGAACAAATTGTTGAACAGTTCAGTTATGACCTGTAACATTATTATATGTATACACACTCACACATAGAGACAGAGAGAGCGAGATAGAAAGAGAGAGAGAGAGATAGAGCCTTTATTTGTATCTTTATTTTCTCTCAATATGTTTACCTGTGAGGTGTGTGTACTGTTTTAGCAGGAGAGTTAAGATTTGGTGTTGCATTTTATTTTGCTCCGTTTCATCCATGTTGGTGCATATCCACTATGTATTCATGATTCAGACCGTCTTGTCTGTCATTTGTGCATAATAGTGAATCCACTTAGTAAAAATCATTTTTACTCTGTGCCAGGTCACACCTGACCCATATGTAGGGCAGCAGGTGGTAAGCTTTTGAATGGAGTAGTTGCAGCATGCGTATGTGTCACACAGCTGTGAAGTGCATTATGTTTCAACGTGCATACAAAGTTTTGACAATGTGCCTGGGCTAGTGATCTGTCTCATCTACATTAATACATTATATCATACAATAAAGGTAAAAGAAAGATTTTTTTTCTAAAACATTTTTACCATTATGGATCCTGCATTGTAATAAATAGAGTAAAATTTGTGTGACACTATAGTATAATGAGGCAATTTTTTACATATCTAGAGAAAATTCACCATTGTACAGTAGAGGTTTAACATTTATATTGTGCTTCTTTGTCCAAAAAATCGAATCTGTCTTTTTTTTTTTGGTTGTAAACAGCGAAGGAGTAATTGAGTGGAAGGCTTTCCCTCTATTCCCATAGCATTCATATAAATGAGCAAACACTGTGAAAACAAAGTTGGAAAGGAAAACAGGTCATTTCCATGTACTAGACATCTCATTTTACGCCATCATATCAATGTCTTCTAGTGAGATTTGGGTGTGTGGGCTGAGGCACAGATATCAAGAAGAGCGATTGCATTGTCTGTGCTCAGTCCTCCTCCCATGTTCACTGTTGTTCATGCCATTCAAACAGGCCTCCCCTCCAGTGGCTTGCTCAAGCTTGAAAGTGAAGGAAGGGAACCATGCAAAGCATGTTTTCTCCCTCTTCTCGTCCCTTCTGTAAAGCACCAAGAGAGGGGCGATTAGTGTCTGCTGCCTCTCAGAAAGTTCCAGATCGTGTACCAGGAGACACAGAATGTTACCACTGCCTTGACAGTTTGAAAAGGGAGAGAAAAGCTTAAGAAAAAAATAGGAGGACGGCGCATGATAGAAAGCACATGAGTGCGTATCGAGAGTATCACAATTCTGTTCAAACCCACAACCTTAGAGATTTTCCAACAGAATGTGTTATTCAGGTTCAAATTTTCATTAAAGATAAGTCACTGGAGCTTGATGAATTGGTCTAACCAAAGCCACCATGACAATGCAGTGCAGTCCAGAGGAATCTTTGACTAATTTAACGTTTTCTCTAGTGTTCAATGCCTCCACCGGCACAGGTGACATCTCAGTCAATTACTCCTTTGTTAGTGACAGCACATTAAAAAGCAGCAGGTGAGAAGACTCGGTGAAAAGTAGAAAACCAACAAGGAGTGGTCAAGCCCCTTCATGTGCTCGTCCTACTGTTCCTTCATTACAGAGCAAGCCGAGGCTAATTAGCCAGACCCCTTGCCATCTGGTAATTACCCTCAGACCTTACCCCTGAAAAATAAATAAATAAATAAAAAATGATAAAGTGCTTGAGAGATCAGTTATTCTTGCCACGAAGGCTCCTTGCAACATTATGCTAACAGATGTCAGGCACAGCCAGCACCAGCACTCTTCTAAAGCAGTGGAAGGCCTCCTGGACACTGGCACTCACAGATGAATGGAAATTGTGGCGATGTCTGGGCTTTCTCTCCGCGGTTATTTTTCGGTAACAACAGAGCAGTTTGAGATTGTTTATCAGAATAACAGCGGCCTATAGTGAGTTAAGAAAGAAAAAGTTAAACTAAACAAAGATGCAAAACATGCATCAAGCTGGCAACATGAATCGAAAAAAGATTTTGGGTGTGCAGAGAAATTATATTCAGCAAGGACCACCTGATGTCCTGCAAATGAGTCTTACTCAGCCTATCATCTGATGTTTGAGGGAAGCAGGGTTTCCCAGCAGTACTGTAAAAGTTATGCCCACACATATGCCCCTGTTTGGCAGCCTACGCATGACATAACATTTACGCCACCAATTCAGTAAGATCGAGTCATTTCCGCACACCAGCCCCATCTGTTGCCCTGTACATATGCAATGATAGGAGGTAGTTAAAAGCATTTAGATCACTAAGAAGGGAATCATGAAATCTTCATGAAAAATCACATCCTTTCCGTTATATGCGATTAAGCAGCTTGTGTGAGGCCTCCGTTCCAGCAGTGTCAACTACTATTCTTAAAATAGCAGAGTAAATTCCATGGTGTGATAAAGCAGCAGGTACAATCATCAAGGTGATCTTATCATAGCAATTTTCACACCTTTAACACGTTTACACACAACCATAGAAGGAAGATTAACAGATTTGATCCTTATATGAAATTTTTCTGTGTTTGTGTGTTTCATGTCTGAGTGATGTTGGTGATTAAATAATGGTACAGGGTTTCACTGAAACCTAAATGGTATCAACACAAGGTTGGTACTTAAGCTACAATTTATTTCCACCCCAGGCCTAGAGGAGGTAAATGAGAAAATAATGGCATGCTTGCTTTGGTTTACAAATAAAGCCAAAGGCTAAGATCTGAATCTTTTTTAACTGGAATCCCATCGTTTATCTTCGTTCATAAAAGTGTAATCTGTTGATAAATCTGGACAAGCCCTGAAATGATTAGTATCTTCCCATTATTTTCACTCCTCTTTCTCTTTGTTTTCCACAAATAGCTGGAACTTGCTGAAATGCTGTAGTAACTGCAGCAAATGCAGGGAGATTTGAGGGTTTGTTGCTGTAATGCAAGGAGAATGGATATGGAGACATAGAAAGCCACACTGAATGTGATATAATCCCTCTTTCAGACCAGCATTATGTCAAAGTTTTGAAGCGGAAAAAAATCACCATGGTGTCAGCACTTGACCTTCACACAAGTAAAGAACGAGAAATAATATCTGGATTGTTCCTGAAGAGAGATTTGATCGGATCCGACAAAAATGGAGATGCTTGGATGTGCCACCGCATAACAACTACTTGGGATAATGCGGTGTAAAAGAAAAAGGAGAAGAAACAAGTAAACAAAGTAAACTTTAAGCTTTAAATATGCAGCACATGAGTGCAGTATTTAAGACCTCAATAGCAGTGGGAAGTAAGTTAAAAAAAAAAAAAGTTAGAGGCTCTCCAGAGAGAACAGAGACCCAACTAGTAGGGGTCAAAGTCTAAGCTTATTAGCCATAAATGGTGTCTTCCACAGGTGAGCTTCAACCGGCTAAAGAAATCTGCAGTGACGTGTCCATGCTAATGGACCACTGCCCTCTGAGCACAGAGAAGCATCCTGCCTAATTACCCTTATCTAGCAGCCAAACAAACTGCAACAAACACACGCCTGCATGAATACATAAGCGCCGCTGAACTCGAGAGGAGAAAAGTTCAAGCGCTTATTGTAACCCACAGAAGTGAAATGCATTAATGGCCTGTAGGTTCATTTAGCATGCCGTGGGCAGCACAGGGCTTGGTAATTAGTGGCAGTGACTGGTCAACAGTGTAGAGGCCTGTGCAGAGGCAGGTTGATCAAGGTGCCCCTCCCTGACCCCCCCCTTACCCACTTCAACAGCTCCACTGCATCCTAAACAGCAGCTTGTGATTAACATTAGCAAAATAAGACAGGGCCACCCTGCTGACATGCAGTACCGAGCCGCTCCCCTCCTCCTCCTCCTCCTCCTCCTCCTCCTCGCACACCCTAACAAGCACACATCTCTGCCTCCCTCAGAGACCTACACTGCATCACGCTCAGCAGATAACATCCCAATTAAAGTTCTGTTCTTAATTATTTTGTTACACATTATCACTTTTCCATGCAAATTTTTACATTTGTGTTCTCATGGCTGAAAAGAGGTAAACACTATTAACAAAGGGAAAAAGAGACACCTGTCTAAATCAACAGACCATCTCTCTACATCCTATTAGTGTGTATGGTGTAGTTACCCATAAGACCCAAGGAGCATCTGAAACAGTATATTTGTCGTTTTTTTTTTTCTTTTTTAACCTCAATCAGATGTATTTAGTGCCATTTTATGTACTATGCACACCCACTCTGACTTAATATCACCAAAACCTAATACTACATCCTTCTGACTGATCATTTTCATCTTATAATGAAGCATTTCTTTCCTCATGGGCATGGTCACGTCCAGGATGGCAATGTCCACGTCAATACGGTACAAGGGCTCACTGAATGGTTTAATAAGTATTAAAACGAAGCCTATGCTGTGGCCTATGAACAGTCACCAGATTTCAAACCAGTTGAACACCAAATTTAAATCGACTTTTTAGACAGCGCTCTCCATGTCCATTATCAGTAACACCAAACAACGTTATATCTTTTATAACACTGGTCCTCCATCCCTCTAACAGACTTTCAGAGACTTGAAGAATCAATGCATGGAAGCATTTTGTGGCTTTACTGACACACTTTAATTTGGTATTCCCTTTAATTTGTCACCGATCTATCGATCCACCCACTAGCTATCTATTTATCTATATACATATATACATACATATATGCCGAGGCTCCTTCTCTTTAACTTACAAATATAATACAAAGCGTATTGCAGAGCTTAAATGTGTCATTTTCTGGGGATGTATTAAAAATTAGTTTGAAATTATACATCCATAACAAGAAAGGGCGGCCATATTAAATCTCCATTGAGATGCACACATGCCTCTTTCTGCCATTTTATTTCTCTAGCTCATTCCCCTGATGCTTATTAGCACATAGAATACAAAGACGATCAGATCAGCCTACCTCTTCTGCCTCTCGCGCTGTCTTAACTAGCCACTTAATCTGGTTGCACCACACAAAAGCATACAAACTGCTTCCGACTTCAAAGCAGGTCTTAAGAGAGATACCAAAGAGGAGTTAGCGCTCAAGAGAATGTAACAGGAAGTCAATTACCCCAGACTATAAAGGTAATAGAAATGATGTTGCCAGTGTTCAGACATCACTTGTGTTCACCTAGGCTACATCTCTCTGCCTTTGTCCTTTATAGCCAAGTTGTAATGAGACAGAAATGAAAAATAGGGCGCGCTGAACAGCCAGTCAGGTTGGTGAGCGGTTTTCTTCTGTTGTTCCTCATGTGCAAGGGAATTCTGGGATTATTACAGATCAGCCAACATAGGTCAACATGTCTAGTATTCATCCAGGTGCTACACATTCCCACACTGCAGGACACATCGACTTTCTGCTTTACAAACATTGATCCATTTGTCTACACTAAATGAGCATAAATGTTTTAGTCTGGTACCTCAACAACCCCCACACCAATCTAATTTGCTGTTGCAGTATACTGGGGGATGCGGTGTAAATATAATTTGCATTTTAGTCAACTCTTGAGTTTACACTTATGTTAAAGCCTGCTGTTTAGGAAATGAAGTGCATATTGCAATTCATTCCATAATATTGGTCACAAGGCACACATCAAAAAATAAAAAAAGGCATCAAAAGTAGATTTCTCAGAATCATTTTATGTAATGTATGGACAAAAAAACAATAAAACGTTGGATTCTGGTAACACAAGCAACTTTAGTTAACTTTAGAAAGCATGAAGAGAACGGCTCATATCTACCATAGCGTGTGCTTACTTAATAAGGATCATGTGATAAGCTGCATGATGATAAAAGAAGACAGCTTTTGGTTGAAGGCACTTTTGTTACACAAAGCATTGTGTTACACAAACTGCAATAAACTGTTTCATGCATGAATAAGAAAATGTTTCACGCTTAAGAAAGCAACCAAACAAGAAAAAAACACATGCATTTCAAACATGATTATGCAGTAATGAGAAGGTGCATGTTACCGATTTCATGATGTCATGTCTTGTTAGTTACATGTGATCATTTGTGAAGGTTAAAAACACATGACCTATGTGAACACAAATGAAAAATACATGTGGAAAAACAAGAAAATGTGTACATGAATGTCCGACAAGCAAAAAGGTGTGTAAAATAACGTGTGAATTGTGTATTAACCACATAAAAAATTCACGTGTGGGATCTTTAAACATAATAGCTATGCAGCTTTTAATCATATTTTCATATCAGTCAATTCTTCATTCCTAGGCAATGCACACAGCAATGCACCCACATCAGGTTAATTAAGTACAGTTGCTCCCACTGTGATTAAAGGCAGACATTTCTGTGGTAATGTGATGTAAATAGCCATTAATGATTGCTTTCACACTACGCTCACCATGCCAACAGACTCTGAGGCAAGGGTTCCTGTGCGGTATATGCCGACATTATGGCTCATCTTAACCCTAGTGCAAAATTGCACTTAACTTATTGGTTTACATATTGTGTCCCTGCCTCCTCCCTCTCTCATTTACGCTCCGATAACATCGATTGGCTGGTTTGAGCCAGGAAACTGCAAAGGGACCAAAATAATTACAAGGAGATAAGCCTATCTACTGTAATTAACCACTCTTGTCTACCGACACAGCCAAGGCTTCCTTTTACGAAGAAAATAAATTATCCTTCAGAACGTACCACCTCTAAAATATAAGGACAATTATCCAGTCTAAGTCCTAATCATACATTTTCTTACAACAGCACATATACTAACCACACATTTTCATTCATTTATATATATATATATATATATATATATATTATTTGCATTATTTTAGGAATAGCATTGTCAAATCAGAAATCTTGATGTAGGTTTAGATGCCTAATGAAAGTCAAAGGCAACAGAAATTGAGAGGAACCAGACTCAGAAGGGAACCTATTCTCTTCTAGGTACCATAGTGGGATTATAAATCATTACTGGACCATATTTGGGTGCTGTGACAAAACCTATACATAAGCAATCTTCTCATGTATATGACAAGCTCACTAGTGAGGACAGAGACAGCTGGTGTGTAAAGCTGGTGATTAATTTTATTTTATTTTTCTAATAAGCAATAGGCATTAAATTTGAATATTTCATATGGTGTGCAGTATAATCATGATTTGTTTGTACATACGGAAGTTAATAAGTTAGAAGGACTGCATGCCAAATTCCACACTTGTGCTTTAATTTGCAGCTTAGACATGATACATTTCCCTCTTTGCTGCCTCTACTTTATTGTTCAGAAGTTTGTTTATTTACTTTATGTCCTAAATTCCACCAATTTTACACTGAATTACTGCAATGTCAAGCTTTTCATCCCTGGTGGACTTTTCATAATTGTCGACAAAAACTTTCAAGGCACGTTTTTGCCTTTTCCTTTCTTTTGCCATGCTGGAAAACAACTCAGAAGTTCTGAAGGAGAAAGAATTTTAATAAGCATACTATAAACCTAAAGGTAATTAGCCTGGGGAGAAAGAGTAGCAAGGTTTGATTCTTCGCCCATTTGAACCATTGTACCAGTGCAGGGCTTGGAAGTGCTGCATTAAAGAAAAGCCCAAAGAGAACCTGTAGGGACAGAGGACTCTGCAAGGCCACTTCCCATTGTATGTTTTTCTTTTTTTTTTTTTAAACCCAGTACCTTCACCCAGCATTTCCAATCCATTTGTCTACCTTGTTTCTTTATCTATCTACAGGGACGACCCCTTTTTACCTGCCTGCCCTCGCCATCGTATTCAATTCTTAAAAATCTGCAATTCCCAAAGCGTGGCCATGCCTTCAGAGGCAGATAAGCGTACTTGGCATGCAGAGAATTACACCACAGTAAACAACAACAGAATCTCCTTTGCGCTATTCTGACATTTTACCATCAACTGAAATGCAAATGCATGACCCTTAGGTGAGCCTTTCTACTCACGGTTTTGATGGTGAACAAGGACAGGGTGATACTTGAACATCAATGGCTTGTAAAGTGGACAGAGTAAAGCAAGGTGGTTATTAGAACAATACTAATATTGCACTAAACAATAAAATAACAATAAACAATATAGCTTCATAGGTTACCTACCATACATGTGATGGCTTAATTCTTGTACAATAACCTGGTAAACAAAAATTACTAAAGTTGTAATTGTCCCACCCCTTTTCAGTGAAAGAAAACTGGAGGTCCAGTGGATGTGTGCTAAATTTAATGGTTAAGCAAATGCTGAAATAATGCCTCACTTTCTGTCTGCAGTACCACTCCCAATTTGAACTCCAAATTCATTCAGTGATGTTTGGTGTTGATGTATAAAACTGTTACAGAGTGCCTCTGCCTTTCCGTTTGGCAGCTGTGAGTTTCTTTTGTGCATTATGAAGAAGTTTTGCTTGGGTTGGACTCATGATGCTGTGATGGAAATTACCTGGTGACTGGATGTAGACAAAACTGCTTCTAAAAGAAATAATAATAAAATGCTAAATTTCCAATATTGTGGAAACCAGCACAATTTGTGTTAAACCTGACATAGCCTCAAAAAACAAAAAACAAAACAAAACAACAAAAAAAAAAACAATTGGATTTCTACGCCATCACGTTGCACAGTTATTAATGGTAAAACCTATGTTGAAATTTGGCCTGTTGTGGTTCCGTAGTGCTCAAAAGGCAAATGACAAAATGACTGTTGCGTGTAGTTGAGACTGTCCTCTATCACTGTGCCAGATTTTATAAAATGTTCATAAAACAAATGTGTACAATATGTACAATGTGTTGTATGTGATGCTATAGACATTGCTGTTAAAGTATCAGAAGAAAAACATACACTTGCAACAACATATACACAGCATTGGTGCTTTACCCATTACAACAGGCATAAGAGACCGAAAAAAAGAAACTGAAATGTACACACATACACATATACATATACATATATATATATATATACACACATGCACATATATATATATATATATATATATATATATATATCTCATTACCTAAACTTTCTGAAATTAAATCTAAATCTACCTTTCACCTCTGCAGCTTATACATTGATCATATTGATCTCAAAGAATTTAAAATGCATCTTTATATTTACATATGAGATATTGATGTGGTCTGTCTCTCCTGGCCCACCACAGACAGAAACAGGTCAGAGGTTGTCACAGAGGAGCAGCATGACCGGCGGCTCTCAGCGGAGGAGAAGAACGACACACGAGGTTCTGACAGCCAAGCAGCAGTGGACAGACAGGCCCAGTGTGCGGGCAGACGCCTAGCTAAAGGTCACGTTAGGCGAGATGGGACAGCTCGGGGTGTTCGGGACAGGAAGGGACGATCAGAACAAGACAGGAGGCAAGCCGTCAGCCCGTTCCGCTTGGCCAGCCCTCCAGCAGTGCAGACAGAATATTTTTAGCTGTGGGGGGAGTGTGACAAGCTGTTAATCTCCTCCAGGATGGGCGAATGACAGGAACTTCAGCAGCACTGGGCTTTGTAAAGGACACACAGCCATGAGCAGACAGGGTAACGAGCGCTGTCAGCTCTGGTCAACATGCTCCGGACAGGTATGTCACAAACACAGAGTCATTCTCCGCTTAGCTGCAGAACATTGCTCTATCACTATTAGCATGGCAGATCAATGAGAGCTCTATTTTTGTGATTCCAACTCTCAGGCAGGACTGTTTCAGCAGCTTGGGAATACAAAGTGATTACCAGCCCACCACAAATATATACGGTCTCATCTATAACTGACCTGTCAGCATCATGTATTAACAATCTTCTATTTTCTTTCACCTACTTATATGATAACAGGACATATATATTACGGAAGCATAATACGCCAATGATGCCTCATCTATTGGTTATCTAAACCTAGTGCACAGTTTGGTAGCACTACTAGCACTGGCAATACTTTGTGATATGATACTGGTATTACTGAGTTTATTATCTACATAGCCAGATCCATACTGTTTGATTCAGGTTTTAACATTAATGTTAAAAATGGTACAATATGATCCATGTTAACTGGGTCTAAGAATCAGCAGTTTATCACAGCTTGATTACTGTGCCATTTCCCTACAAAACAACCAGTTTTATTGCACATGAAAGCATGCTATTGATTTTAATTTTTATCCTCCCAGGACTTTAGAATGAGATGTTGACAGAAGACCGCTGAACATTACCTGCAGCAAAGCTGGTTTGATCAATGCTTCTAATTGATAACAGACCTAAATGGATCCTGGAGATGAAAAAAAAGAAAAATTGTACAGCTCATGAACAGAGATCTAAATAAGCTTGTAAAAGGGTGGATACTGGTGTGCCTGCATGTGTTAGTAGGTGTGTAGGCGTGGGCAGGACTACAGTAGGAGCTGACTGAACTCAAGTAATTTCTTGGCCTTGCTCACAAGCAGATATATTTTTGTTCACAATATGCTCAGAAATAAGGTGTAGATAAGTGTTTTTTGAAAATACAAACTTTTAAACATGTCCTTCACCCCTCCAAACATCACTAGTGTGAAGACCAACATATAATTGAGGTGTTTACTGCATATCATATCCTTATACATAGTAAAGTTGGTATCAAAATTTCAATTTGCAGTGCCTGTGCTCAGCCAGATTTTCATCCTTCACCTGATCAATAAAGGCAAAGCAACGTAACCTGCCATGAATGCACCTTGACAAGGCCATGCTCCCCAAGGTCTAGCCCAGAGGCACAGTGCAATTATAGCTGCATAACTCACAGTGACAAATGGCCCAGAATGCCCAGAATGCTAAGCACCAAGTAGCCAGGCCGCTTTATGACATCACTCATGTACAGTGAAAATATCCAATTACGAAACTTTTTCGTCATAGTGAAGTAGAGTAACCTGAAGAAGAAAAATGGATCTGAGTGACAGATTAAGTTGATGTTCATGATACGACAGTCATGCACTCCACTGACCACACAGTGCAACAATTGTTCACATCAGTAGTTAGTTAATAGCTAATTATTGTTAGTTCATACAAACGTTTGTTTAACCAAGATGGATCGAGAACAGTACATTTTTAATGCACCTCTTTTAGCTTCAGGTGAACCTAACAACTGATGAATCAGTTGAGATTCTGGTAATATAATTTCCATGTGAAGATAGCAGGCAGGTTTATGCCTAGGTCAGGGATTTCATTATTTATTTAAAAATTATCTAGCTCTTTTATTTGTCATCTGAAAATGGCTTGGATCAGGTTCACCTAAACAGAGTTCTGACACAAATATCTGCCCCTAAACTTGAACAGTGGTACCTGATATACATATATAAGTAATTGAATAGAAGGGCTGCCCTGCTACAGAACAGATATTCCTATTTATATTCCGTCAATAAGCACAATAATTGTATTTCTAGATAGGAAATCCACAGTGTTGTAATCTGTTAACACAGTTTAAGGTCCATTTGAAATGGCACAAATTTAACCACATATTTGGACTAGGATCAGTTTTGAGCTGAGTTTTTGAGTTGAACAGCAGCAATAACTGCTTTTGATCTTCCTGCTACACTTTTCAATACTTTTGAACAGCCTTGCTAACAACCTGTCTTTCATAACTGATTTGGACAGTAATGCATTTTTGCGATGGATATGCCTCATCTTTTAGTAGCCAAGCATAAATATCATGAATGGGTAGCATGCTGCTTTTACATGTTGGGAATGATTTTGGTGAGGTTTTTTAATTTCACACTACATTAAATCTTATACAACACAGGCTTGCGTAAATAGTTTTTTTTTTTTTTTTTCAGCTTTTTTTTTGCAACACCCCTGTTGGTCTGTTGGTTATCTAAATAAGAGCCATCATAAATTTGTTTTTGCATAGAATAGTGACAAAATTGATTAAAAAGGCTCGACTCCTGTTGATTTCTAAATATGCAGATGTGTTTCTGGTTGCGAAAAAATACATCCAAAAACTAAAATAAAATAATTCAAATCGGTCCCACGTAATTTACTTGTTTACCTAATCATCAGTATGTTCCAATCCTCTCATAAGAATGCATTTGCTACAAGATATTGCTACACAGAATCTGCCTCCTTCAGATAAACAAGTCCATAGGTTAAACACTTCCCAGAAAGGAGAAGTGAGATGTCACCAAATGCCACTTATTATCAGTATCTGCGTGTTTCCTGAAACATTGTTTATCAGAGGGCTTACAGAGATGGTGATGATATTGACACACAACTCCAGAGATAAGCCACTTCACATCCTCATTGATCAATGCTTCTGACAATCACCTGGAGACAAACACCGACTGCTTTGCTCTGACAAAGCCATTGTATGTTTAGACAAACTGAAGTACACACAGGGACACAAACACACATCTTTAAGGGCACCTGGTCCTGATAAAAAAAAAAAAAAAAAAAAATGTTACCTGATACCAAAGCACATGTGGAACTGATAGACCAACTTATATGCTTACATGTCATTCTCCAAGATAAATATTCAATTTTCTAATCACAAGACTTGTGTGCTAATCACTGTGTTATTTACTTAAAGATAACTAAACATGATGTAGAATTGATAGTAAAGTCATAGTAGAGTCTTAGTAAACAAGATTAAAATTCAGGAACTTTCCTTTATTTCCTGCACTTACCATCTGGCTACCAGCATGACTGACTTGGCCTGTGCTTTGGCAGCTGGTAGCAGGTCAAACTAAGCAGAATTTTTTTAGAGTCAACATTTTTATTACCAAATCCATGATCCTTATTGCTATACAGTTCTCTCCAAAAGTATTGAAACCGCAAGGCCAACTCTTTTTCTTTTGCTATACATTAGATATATTTGTGATTAAAAAATAACAGATTAATCACAGATTAGAATTTCAGCTTTCATTTTCTGATATTTACATCTAAATGTAAGGCACAGACTCCACAAGATCTCTGATGATGTGCTGTGGTACCTTGCACCAAGACATTCGCAGAACCTTCTGTGTATATTCTGTAGACAGATGGACTAGCCTTTATGCTCAGCAGTAAGTTTTGGGCACCCATGACCCTGTTGCTGGTTTACCAGTCGTTCTTACTTGGACAACTTTTGGTAGGTATTATTCATGGTATACTGGGGACATGCTGTTTCGGAGATCCCCCAACCCAGTCATCTAGCACTTCACGTAGTCATTCAGACATTTATGCTTGCCCATTTTTCCTGGTTCCAACACATCAGCTTTGGAAACTGACTACTCTCTTTCTGCATAGTATATCCAATCCTTTGCCAGGTGCCACTGTAAAAATGTTGAATACTTGTAATGCTTTTGCAGGGTTGTACCACAGTGTCTTTCAGTTTCTCCCTACAGTCTTTACTTCAGAGGTAAAATACATGCTCAGCTTGTTTAAGGTCTGGTGATTGACTTAGTCAGTCTAAACCTTTCCAATGTTTCCCTCCTGATAACGTCTTATGTTGGGTTAGCATTGCGGTTGAGGTCACTGCATGACGACGTTTCTCCTAATTACATTGGATGCCTTTTTTCTGTGAATTTAGAGACAAAATGTTTTTGTAGACATTTCATTCTGCTGATACTGTTATGAGTTATGAGTTTTTCTCCCATAGAGAGCAGTCTGGTCTTTATGTTGGTTTATCCTTATTTAACAATTTACCTATTAATTGTTTAAACTATCAATCTAATAGGGCACACCTGGGCAAGAAAAAAAAAAGCCTGTCAATCACGTTTCACCATATTGCCATCACTTAATAAATTGGTGGGTTCAAACAAAAGGAGCAAAATGTTTAACAGATTTAGATCTTTTAATATCAGGAAACAAAATCTTAGCCTTGTCATTCCAATAGTTTCAGATGGGAATGTATATTTTTGAATAGTTAACGTTTTGTATTTGGGTTGTTAGTGGTACATTGTACTTTCTGTCACAGCACTGTCATGGGACTAAAATCTGGAATGCCCTTGATTAAGGGGAAAACACTTAATACTAAATACATTATTTGCATATTTTAGCCATGAAAAATCAGTTTATTGCAGATGCTATACTGCATGAATATCAATTTTTATTAGTCGAATAATTATTTTTTTTTAAAGTAGTCAACTTTTCATAATGTCTATATCTAAAGCAAAAAAATAAACCATGATGGTTGCTATTTTTAGGATTTAAAAGGCTCTAAATGAATCTTCTATATCCAGCACTTCTTTAGGCAACACTTTTAAAGATAAAACAAACATGCAAGGACCTGTGCGGACCTTACACTGTCTGTAACAGTGCTTATTTAAAATTTTAAAATAAGTGATATGAAGGTCATGAGGGTTCAATAAACAAAATATACCTCATTTCAGTATCCTTAAATAAAATGTTCACCTGCAGCTTGAATCCATGAGCGGATGTTTTGAAGCTTTGATGCTAGCCAGCATGATGTGTCTACCACACTGGATGCTTCATTTTGAAATGGTTATTCATAGCATAGTTTTACACATTGTGAAGTTTACTGTACAAGTGGATTTATCTTTTCTGAAGTATTTCCAGACTACAGACATTTCATTAGTGCACCATTTTGCAGAAGCGCTGCTTTCTTTACTGTCTGCCTACATTCCTGATACTGGTTTTTCTCCTTCTGACTAGTTGATGACAGTTCTTTGCAGCGACTATTGGATGTCCTTGTTGACTAGTCTATGCAACCCATATCAGATGTACCCAAAAGAAACAGAATATCCACAAATGTTCACTGTCAGCCTTCTGCTCTACTAAAGAAGCCACCACAGCTACAACAACCTGCAAGTAGCTATCAACATATTAGTATTGGGAACCATAATAATCTGTCAATTACAATACCGTTTCTTTTCCCCTCTAGCCAGCGCAAAATTGAATAAAGGAGTAATCATCAAATTAAAGGACCCCAAAACAACCCTCCTATTCAGATTGTAACAAAGCTCTACATTTCATAATGAATATCTTTCAATAATAAACAAGTGAAATAAATTAGATTCTGGGGTGCAAGTACATTTATGCAATTTCATTATGTCCCTCCTGTGCAGACTCCTCTCTCCCTCTGATACAAAGAATAAGCTCAAAGTGAGCTCTCAGCTAGATTCACACCGAATAAATGAAATAGTTTAACACCATAACAAGGAGAATAAAAGGCCCCGAGCAATGTCATACCCTGACTGCACTTTATCCTGTAGCACAAGAACACCACTTATGCATGGCAGACATTTTCAGCTAGCACATCTTTGTCCAGTTAATGAAATTGTGACCATAAATTGACACCTTACAATGCTGTCATTTTAAAAAATGTATAAGAAATTGAATATCATTTTTCGCACTAGGTAGAGATAAATCCTTGCATTCACTTAAATAAGAGGGGTCTGATCTAATCCGACATAAAATATTAGCCTTATTTACTTTAGAAATTGCCTTAGATGTTGCCGTTTTACATTTTACTTCTTGCTGTGCAGTTGAATCTTGTCAAATCCTTAAAAAGGTAGTAATTGCTTTATCTTAGCCAGTGTGCAGTGGACCTGGGAACACCAGTCTGAGGCAGGAATACTCCTTAGGTAGGATGCTAGTTTACTGCAGCCGCACCAGAAACACATACATTCATGCCTAGGGGCAATTTAGACCCACCAGTTCACCTACCAGCATTGTTTTTCCAAGGTGGGAGGGAAGCCAAAGATGGTACACAGATCAACACAGCAAAAACACCCTTTGCACAGAACTTAGAATCAAATGATACTACCCATTTCCCTTATCATTAAGATTCCTGCAGCAATTATACAAGAAATCGTAAGCTCTTAGATATGCTAATTTTCCTCAAAATATTCACAAATGATGTCTCTGAAGTGTACAATGAAGTACACTACACTACTGGGGAAGTTGTAGCCAGAGGTAGAATTTGAACCCTTCTTAAAAGCAACCTTAATTTTCTTTAAATTATAGTAAAGGGTTATTGGCATGTAAGACTGTTTTTCTTGAGATATCTGTACGGGGTTAGAAAGCTTCTGCTTGTCACAGCCAATTACATGACCATGAACCTACTAACATGGGCAGCTATCCATCTCCCCAATTCATTATCAGTTATGTGATTAACCATTAAATGAAGACAAATTTCTCTTCGAATTGTACTGACTGTAGTAATGCAAATGATAGCAAAATCATTGGGTTTCTATGTGATAATAAACTGATTCAATAAAGAATCACAAGGTTGGTTAGATGAGTGCTCTCAGAATAAAATGCAGTCATGCATTTTCAGTTCATATCTAATTATCTTACGATTTGGCGGTGCAGCTCAAAACTTCAAGAACAGCTAGGATTTAAATTGCAAGTATTTAATAAATGTAGCATGTAAGATGTAAATGTAGCACAGTATAGAAACATTAAACCTTTGGGCACAAAGTTTAAAATTCCTCATAATTAATATGCTTTATGAGAGAATACTGATGCGAATGTAATAGAAAAAGAATTTTAAAAGATTATGAGAAATGCAAAAGACTTGTGGTTGTATGTAATTACTATGCAGTTTTGATAAAACTGATGTTTCTTGTAGTCTGTTGAATATAAAAAAACGACAAATGGTAGTGTAGTGTAGAACAGTAAGTGAGTGGAAAACCGCGGAAAAAAACTAGTGCTACACATGAATATATCAATTTAAAAATGAGCTATCTGAATACACACTTACTGTCCACTTTATTAGGACCTATACCTGCACAATCATGCAGCTATCCAATTACCCAGAAATGAGATCTCTGAGTATTTCATATACAGCTGATCTGATTTTCACACACAACAGTCACACAAAGTTTACAAAGCAATCAGAGTATAATGACCAGACTGGTTTGTACCGACACATCTATTGTTTAGTTTGGGATAATCTGTGTCCATGATAGCCTCAGATTTTAATGGTTCTGCTGTAGTAGTTCATCCATCACAAGACTTAATGTTCCGAGATGCTTTTCTGCTCATCACTGTTAAAAAAGCAAAATGGGCATAACTTTTATATTAATTACATGTAAAGTCACATGTTTCAAAGCTTTTAGTTTTGTTTTATTTTTGGCAAGTATCATAAGGCTCGTAGGTCATAAAAACCACAGAAGGTCATTGGTGAAAAGGCTGGCTGTTGTACAGAGTTCTGTACCAAAACATATTAATGGAAAGTTGACTAGAAGTGCATAAGGGTAGTAGGAAAAGGTGCCTGAGCAACAGGGATGATCACAGCCTGTCAAGAACAGTTGATTCAAGAAAGCTTCACACAGAGTGGACTGAGGCTGGTTTCAGTGCATCAAGTGCCACCATACACAGATGTCTCCAGGATACATCAAGGAGTTCTAGGAAATCAAGGTCCTATCAAATCAAGACTCTAGATGCACAGAACCCAAGATCTCTGAAGTCCAATGTGAAGTTTCTATGTGTCTATGATGGTTTGGAGTGCCATGTCATTTGCTGTTTTTTTATTATTTATGTTTTTATTATGTTCAAAGTCAATGCGGCTATCTAAAAGGAGATTTTAGAGCACTCCATGCCTTCATCAGCTGGTAAGCTTTATGTAGATGCTCGTTTCCTTTTCCAACAGGCCTCAGCATCTGAGCACCGTGCTAAAGCTATGACCAAATTGTTTTTTGACCATAATAATACTTCGCCTTTACCTTTCCAGGCCTTCGGATTCTCTATGAGGTGTCAAAAGGAAGATAAGAAACACTGACCCAGCAATACAGACAAGCCAAAGGCCCCCCAAAAGTCACATCAAACCAAAAGTGACCCCTGTCTAATCATCATTAATGAACAGATATACATTTTCACATTAATTTGGGAAAAAGGCACATTTTGCCACTGTAAAATAACATTTTTGAAAACAGCTGCTGCAGTTTGAGGTCCATGTAACATAGCATCTGGACCACATGTTCACTGTCTTTAATTGATGTTGTGCTCCAGAGCTACAGCAAAATCCAAGTGTGTCAGTATACTGTACAATACCTCAGACCAGTTAACTGTGCTCTGAAAGCTTTTATCTAAAAACGGTTCTTAAGAGCAAATAAAGTAAGGCATTTTCTATTTATTTGTGTTTTTTTTCTTTTTTTTTTTTTTTTTTTGGGGGGGGGGGGGGGGGGGATTACCCTGGCTAAGGCCTTCCAGGTCTTTGACTAACAACTGACAATGACAGTTATTTTCTGCTCTTAGCTGGGGATATGACAGAACAATTGTCTGAGTGGCATGTTAAAAAGTTTTTTGCCTAACATCTCTTCTGGCAGGGCAAGCCAGCTCTGAGGAGACTTCCCCTAATCCCTACCTCTGTGAAAGGATGTTTAATCAAGCCCTGATTAGGTCCTGCAAAAAGTCACCAGAGTATTGTTCCCTGGTCACCTTTTTGAGAACAAGAGGCAAAAACAGAGGAGAAAAAGCGCCAGCTCAGCTTCTATTTGACTTTTATTTGAATTATTTATTTGTTTTGTCCTCCTTGGACACCCTTCTCATTAAGTCAGCCCTACTTTCTCAATTCTTGTTGTTGTTCTTTTGCTATTACCATACATTATGTTTTATGTTCAGTTTTGTCCCTATGCCCTACAAGTTTCTTTTTAAAGACATTACTGTCATGACTAGGAACCTTTGAAGAGTTAACAGACTGAATGAATTGAGGACAGTGAACCTGGACTTCCACTGCAGTTAACTTTCTCAGCATCTGGTTCCTAAAGGAAAAACTGTCTACTTTTTTTTATCCTACATACAGAAACTGTAGAACTTAAAGTAATCTATACCTTCTTTAATTACTGCTTATCACTTTCCCCAAGAGTCCTTGAAGATTAAAAATGTTAGTAAATAGTACATTTTAATTAATTCACTCATTCATCTTCATTAACTGATCAGGTTTAGGGTTATGGTCAATCCAGGGCTAATCTTGGGAACTGGATATGATGAACGGATTCACCATGTATGTGACTTAGTCACAATTAGGGACAATTAAGAGTAACTAAAGCACCCACTGGCATGTGTTTGGACAACGGGAAGTAACCAAAGAACCCCATGCAAACATGTGGAGAATATGTAAAGCTCTAAATCAGCAACCAGGGCTACAGACTATAATATGTAATAATACAATAAAAGTTTTGTTATATCATCGTTGGATTGTCTGATTAAGAATTAGTACAAAAAAAAAGATGAAGCTGATCAAATTCGACTATGATGTGTGAATGGGTATGAATGGTGCTGATGTAGCTGACTCATTACCCAGAAGGCTTAGCAGCGAGTTCAGGGTGCACTCAGGCATAGAGGTTGGTGACAGCAGTTTGAAAAGCAGAACAGTAACCAGAGGCTGAAAGAAGGCCTTCTGTAAAACACAGATCACCAGGTGGGGAATTCAAATCCATTCTCTTCACAATTCAATTCATCAGGGTGTGTCCGTTATCTGCAGTAATTTCCAAAGGCTCAAGCCCCCTCCTCTCTGATGAATGAAATGTTTCCGAGAGGTGTCATCGGTGCTGCACCGAGGCCACTGCATCCCATTTTGTTCTCTTTGTTTATTTCATCGCCTTTCTTTTCTTTCTATTTTTCCCCTCTGCCTTGTCGATCCTGAGATAAGGAAACATTATACAGCAGGATCAGCAGATAAAATGGAACATGTAACCTGGGGCATAACAAGTCAAGGTTTTAGGCGATATTGGATTACATGAAAGCTATTCGGGCGGCCATAACGGCACACAAAAGTGATAAAGATGCTAATAAATTACAAAGAATTTTTATTGATATATTAAGGTGATGTTCTATTTTCCAAAAGTAATACAAAAACATAGAATGTTATAAAAAATAGTCTTTAAAAATAAGTCTTTATGTCAAAATAGTATAATTTCAAAAATGGATTGATATGTACACATTCTGATATCTACACATACACGTCATTAGTGAGGGCTTTCCTTTTGTCACCGAACACCAAACGCTGCTGAAAATGAGTCGTGTCACAATGATACTTTACAAATCAACACTATATGTTACTCATATTACCACCAGAGAGAGAGAGAGAGAGAGAGAGAGAGAGAGAGAGAATAAACTGCTGGAGCAAGTGGGTGTGTATATATAATATATATTTAAATATACAATTGTGTGTCTGTGTGTGTGTGTGTGTGTGTGTGCGCGTGCATGGAAAAGAGAATGACAAAGACAGAGTGTGTGGCTAGCTGTCTCCAGCCGTCCCCTGAGCCTCCTCTCTTTACACCTGCTATCTTGTGAGGGCAGGGAGGAAGACGAAGAGTGAGTCACAGCCTGACAAGAAGACATGCACAAGACAAAGTAGGGTCCACCCCTCTCCTCCACCCCGACCAAGCCACGTGTGAATAACACACCAGCCTAATGACTTTCCCGAGTTAGATAAGGCACAATGGAAAGTACTACACGAGGCTCTGCAGTGGTACTGCAAACCACATATGGATATGTATTTCATACATTAATCTCCTGCTGATTAATTGTTGCAGGTATTGTGTTACATAAATCAGAGAGCCACTACATCTGTGTACTGTATGTTTAACTGTTACAGCCTGACGAAGCAGACAAAGATGAGTGCAATCCTGAACATTGCCCTAGTCACACATTTCTTAACATTAACAAGCAAATACACAAGTCATTATTAATAGAATGTAATAAAATTAAGTGCAGCTAACAAATCTGATTAAAGACATTTTTATCAGTCAAGAGGCTTCTTGAGTTTATTTGCTCAACCAAGATTTTGCATTCCTGACTTTAACTCGGAATCTGGTCAGCAGTAAGCCACCTAATTATTTCTGATGTTAGCCAGAGGAAGATTGTGAGATGATTATGATTATTTGTTTCCTTTATTAAATGATAAGACTTGCAGGGCAAAGCACAAAAAAGTCAATCAGTTCCTCAAGCCAAAGTATGAAAATGAGCTAATGTGATAAAGCTGTGTCAACACCCAAGACAACACAGGCCAAAGTGTTTGTCATCTAATTTCAGTCAGAATTTTCAGTCCCTTGATGTACATTTCATAGTTTTAGCTTTTCACAACCTGCTCATTTAATATAGCTTTTAATATTTAATCAAGCTTTCAGAAAGACTTGACGATAAGAATCACAAATACACTTGTTACTAAATATAATTTTACCAGTTGTCTCTTGAACAAGAAAAAATATTGGATCTGCACTGCAGCTCAGTAGTTACTGTATTTACACTAATATCAGCATAAAACAATTTGATTAAAAATTAATATTATTAATATATGTGTTTTGTTAGCAACAGTCTTTAGATCTGTGTGACAAAATCTTTTTTTTTACAGACTTATAAATTAAATGACAGCAAGAGAGAGAGAGAGAGAGAGAAAGACAGAGAGAGAGACCGATATTAATTAAAATTCTCCAATTCAAGGACTCTTTTGATTGACCGTAATGGTTTAGTAATCTTGTCTCTGTGTCTTGACCTACTCTGTCACTGTTTGCGATTTATGGCACCCAGTTACAATTTGTATTAGCTTGCCAGGAGAATGGGCTTCAGTGAAAATACAGAAGGCCCTTCAAGGCCTGATAATGTGTGCCTATACCACATATTTACCCAGTTCTACCTGTTAATGCCTTATTGATACACCCTTACTGCTATCTCTACTGGAGTACATCTGGTAGAATTCCGGGATTGTTCGAGTACTGTATGCATTCTTATGTCCTTCTGGAGCATATTTTAATCAAAATGAGTAAATCAGTATTTGGTGTACAGTTTTAAAAAGGAAAAATAAGGTAGGGATAATTTGATATTTGCAAACTGTGCAGTATAGTCTGCCCTATGCTGCTGCAGGATTCTTTGATGTACTATTTATAGCTTTCCCCAAATTGGCAAGGTTTAAACGTGGAAGAGAGTCAATTCATGGAGTAAACTACATCTGCTGCAGCATCTCAATTAAAGTAAATCTGAACATTTCTGTCCGTTTGTGGAGCCTTTATACTAAAGGTCGGGATGTCAATCTTGATCAGTGTAACTGCCAGAACCAGTAAGCCAGGAATGAAGGTGAGCCTTGAGCCCATTTCTGACATAGATAATACTCGTCAGTTAAATCTGTGTGTTTCCTCATCTTTCATAATCGTCATCCCTGATGACTTCTGAAAACAACTTACATGATTGCAAACTATTGCACTATTGCATAGTCAAGCAAGTTCTGAGCCACCCACAAAAGCCAAAAGGGTGAAAAACAATCATTCCTCAACACAGATGATTTATAACTATAAAAGGAATAAAAAGCAAACAAAAACTATATAAAGAATGTTTTTTTTTTTGTTTCTTTGTATTATTTACATATACCAAATAATAATTTAAAAAAATGTTTACACATTTTCTATTTGGCTATATTTTCCATTTCTATCTTTGACATTACAGTACCAAAAAAAAAAAAAAAAAAAAAAAGGTTTCAACCTTTTATATAGTAAAGGTTAACCACTCACTGACGACTGTGATTGTACACAATTTGTCCTCGGCATTTCACTCACCCATGCAGTAAATCACAAACACTAGTGAACACACACACTAGGGGTCCATGAACACACTTGCCTATATCATCCATGTACAGGGGTCATGCTAACCTAACCCTATGTGCTGCTGTATACTGCATACATACAGTATGAAATAATAGGGAAAGTATGTTCATAAAATATTCGATTTACAAATTACGTACGGCAAACAATGAACTTTAAGGTTTGTTGTTTTTTTTGTTTTTTTTATTAATATCCTTTAACTTAAAACTTACCGATATAGGCTAACATGACATAGCATACAGCTCAATTAAATGAGGGGACCTAAGAATTAAGTAAAATTGATCAGAAATGCTAAACTGAATTAGCATCACTGCTGACTTGTTTAAACCAATGCTGTCTGTGTGTCCACATGGGCTTCATCAGGTTCTCCAGTTTCCACCCATCTCCCAAAACCATGACAGTAGGTGTGAATGAGTGTGTGTTTGCACAGCACCATGTGCTGAACTGGCATCTCATCCAGGCAGTATTCCTGCCTCATGCCCAGTGTTCCCAGGATAGACGCTGGATTAATAGTGACTTGGACAAGCATAAAGGAGTTCCAATGCAATATTAAACACTGCATGAGTCGTGTGTGTGTGTGTGTGTGTGTGTGTGTGTGTATGTGTGTTAACTGTGTGTTCCACACAATTACATACATCATAAGCAGTATTTATTCCAGTAGAGCAACCTTGGTCAGGAAGCCTCAAGGGACATTCAGAAATCCATTAACAGAAACCGCAATCCGTAAGAGAAACAGAAATGTTCCATGCTGTGTTTCTGAATGTATACAAACAAGGTTTGATCCAAGTTGAGTTAAATTTTTACTTGAGTTAATTTTACTAGTGTCACCTTGTCTACTAGTCTTTACATTATACATTTTTTTTTATAAATGTCAAGTTGACTATATAAAAAGACTTTAAAATAATCAATAACAAAAGCATTTTAATCAAGTAAATTGCATTACATTTAATATGATATATTTCATATTACTGGATTATAAAGGACTGTCAAAAATAATAGATAATTACACTTAAATAACCTACCTAAATAAATAACTGCCCATAATAAAGAACATACAGTATGGGTTATTCATGTGTGTAGTGTGCAGAGCAGTACTACGCCTCAATATATACATTCCTGAGAAAATTTAATTAAACTACCATCCTAGAAAGATTCATGCACAATTAAAATCTGCATTAGGGTAAATCGTTTTAAATCACCTCAGTCTCAAAGCGTACAGTCTTCTGTCTTCTGTAGAGAGGGCTAGACATTTATGACTAGTGAGGAACAAGTACAGGAAGAACAAGATGTACTTTTTTTGTATACGTATATATATTTTTTTCTATACAGTTTTTTTCATTGCTTATTATTACATCGCTATATTTAGGTTTATGTATGTGCAGACCTCAGCAAACAAACATACCTTCTCATAATCTATGATTTAAACTTGGGAGTGGTTTTATAACACTGATAACTTGTCAGTGGAAAAGCTAAACTGGAGGGCATCTGCTGGGAGATTGAATTTTATTAGTTTGCTTTGTACTCTATTTCAATAATGTTTCGTAGGCCACATTTGCTCTGCACTTCACTGATTTTATAGCTTCTCTCTTTCCACAGTATATTGAGCTCCTACACTGTTAAAAATGGTACTGCAGCTAACCTTCATCACCACCACCAACTGGCCCAGGTTGGCCTTTATAACTTTCTTACTGATATGCCAAATGTGGTGTGCAGTATGATATATAGAAGCACATTTTTCAGTATAGTCATGCCATGCAGGCTGAGTGCACTGCACTGACTGCAAACCAAACTGTGTATAGATGCCATGAAAAAAAAAAGAAAAAATGTGCACATGGACTTGTATCATTATAACACATATGCTCCAGGCCTATATAATTAGGCATGAGTTGCCAGGTTGGTTGTGAGAATAGATAAAGTCCTTGGTGACCTGACCTCCATTAGAACACTCATTCACAGCTGATGGGGCGTGATAACATCAGCTATTGATTAGGCGATGGAGAAAAAAGTGAGGAGAGACAGACTGATTGAAAGAGGTGAGAGGGAGAACGAAGAGAAGAAGAGGAATGGAGGGAGGAAGGTGAGTTGCTGTCTAAGCAGCTCAGAGAATTGATCAGGTCTGTGACTCTGGCCCTTGATCTCAGCTCGAGACCAATTCACTCAGCTTTCCAAAATATGCCATACTCACTTCCATCCCAACCCAGGAGAAGTTTAAATCTAAATGCAAATCAACCTTAAGGCAATTAAGCAACCTGACGATCATGATCTTAACACAAGCAAGAAATAAAGCAGTATTTATTCTTAATCCTCAGCCCCGCAACACCGTAACTGATGACTAGTTATTTAAAAAAATGAATTTAAAAAGGAAAGAAAATCTCATGCTGTTATTAAAAATGCTTTTTAGTATTATACCTACATCCTTGATTTTAAAGGTGACTATGGGCTCGTATATTATTCATTAAACAGCTGACATGCCATTAATATAAATTGTGAAAGACATTTGGTGCCATGTAACTTTGAAACTGCTCCTTGCAGCAGAATTCCATGAGTCCTGGCTCCTATTGATCTTATCTTTGGATCTAGGTTGACTTTTTTTTTTTCTGATCGATGCCCTGGGGGAAGATTGACGGTGGGATGGAGGGCCTGTCGATGACTGACATCAATGATGTAGAACAGTGGTGTGCCCGGTTGCACTTGGTCGTCCTGACCTGAAGTGAGGCACACAGCCATGGCTGGCCAAGGACAAAAAGAGGACTTGGCGGCACTGAAAGCTGTAGCAGGTGCAGGCTCTCCTCTTGCCCTGCTGGGACTATAGAGCAAGAACGACGGGATGCTTCCTGTTCCCCACACAACCAACTACAGGCCAGGACGATGGGGTGTTGCCTGTTCCCCAGCCAGAGCTCATGAGCCCACAAGACAAAGGCAGAGAAGTCAAAGTGCCAAAATGCAATAGTCCTGAAAACCTGAAAAGACTTAAACATTGCCATTTTGTCTACACTCATCCATTCTGAAGTGAGTGTACTCAGTGTTTGTATGAGCATTTACATGGAAGGCTGGCTAGAGTGTTTTCAGTTTGGAACTCCATCTGCTCTATGAGCCTGAGCAGCAAGAGTGGGGTTTTCTGATAGATTATCCTGTTTTTCTCTGACATGCTGAGGACAGCCTGTGTGGCTGAACACTCAGAAACATGGTGTTCTTCCAAATTATAGGCCCTGACACTGATCACCCAAAAATGAAGGACTTGTTCATAGGTCGGAATCATACTGACAGCTTGTATTGCAAAGCACCTATATATTTAAGGGCTCTTACATTATTTTTTGTATAAGATCTAACCGAATCCTTTTGATAGGGAGGCACTTTGGTAAAAGGTACTACAACAATTTGTAAATCCTTGTGACTTCATTGCTTGCCAAATGTTTATTAATTTCTAAAAGCAGTCCATTACAAGATGTTTCTTTCTTTCTTATACCACCGGAGTTTAATTTTGTTAACTTTAGAGCGATGCATCATATTATTATTTATATATTTATTTATTTATTTAATGTTGTGAAATGTCCACCAAACAAGTTACCTTGTCTTATCACTTCTGTTATAATGTCTATAGTTATTTTCTCACCAGCCTGTCTTTTCTCTCTTTTTTGAAGGTACTATAAAAATAAAAACATGCTGTTTTGAACAAGTGCTTGCTACTGTGCCTACAGAGGAATGTGACCTCCGCATTTAACCCATTCATACAGTAAAACACACACACACACACACCAGGGGGGCAGTGAACACACTTGCCCAGAGTGGGGGGCATCCACAAACCATGGCGCCCGGGGAGCAGTTGGGGGAGTTAGGTGCCTTGCTCAAGGGCACCTCAGTCGTGTCATTCCCTGTGCAGGTTCAAACTTGGGACCTTCCGGTCACAGGACCGGTTCCCTAACCACTAGGCCACAGCTGCCCCAGACAAAATGTAATATGGGAAACTTTCACTCAAACATCATTGACCACATCAGAGTACAGCAAGAGCTAACAAAGGAAGAGTGAGTCCTTTTAAGGAGTGGAAAAATAAGTATAGTTGAATAAGGGCAGGTTATCTAAAGCAAAATTCTGCTGATTTTCCTAAAAAACAACAGAAACTTAATAGATGATTAACTGCAGTGTGAGAGACTCGAGTGAGACAGAGATACAATTTGCATTCAGACCGCAAGGCCACATGCGCCAGTTTTATTCACCAAACACACTGGACCTAATATAAAAAACAGGTTGATGTATTCATGAAACTAAATTGCTTAATAAACATTCATATTTATATGGCTCATCTAAAGGCTAAAGATGACTGAAACACGGCAAAGAGGCAGAGAAGCCTCTGTTTCTCTCATTCTGTCTATGTAGGGTGTATTTGATGATTAACCAGCATGCTAGGTGACACAGTGGAGGTGGCTGGCCTCTAGTGGGAGACACTCTAAAGCAGAGCTTTCCAAGCGAGCCAACCTCAGAGCTGTACTCCTACATGTTTTCTGTTTATATCTCACTGGGATGAAGCTCTAAAACTAGTGCTGCTATAAAAATGCTGCTATGGTTTCACACACACAAGTGGTTTCTCCAACTGTATTTTCTTCATTGAGTCAAAATATTTCATGCCTAGACAAGCTGATAAAAGACTGATATGCATCTCTAAGTGTGTAAGATTCATTGCTTGACTTCAACACTGAACAGACACCTGCATTCAGTAGTACAGTATCTATTACCATTACTTCTATGTCTTCTTTGGACTGTTACCATTTTATGTCGTCAGACTGGACATCTGGAATGGCCTTGATCTAAATATTAACCTAAAGTGTCATATACATTTGTCAAAAAATCAAATTAATTGATTTGAGTAGTATTCTGCCCTAGGGCTTTATTAAGTCCAACATAAAATGTAAACTTAAATAATAACCCTATAGCAACAACACAGCTTTGTGTGAAAATATAATTTACCACTGTACCAGTTTAATCTATTTTAATCTTTACATATTATTCTTCTCATATTTGTTATTACAATTTATCTATAATCTTTTTTCAGGCGCAATAATGGCTCGATGGGTCAGGACTCCAGGTTGCTTTAGCACTCATAATGCTGTTTCCAAGCCTCGTTAACAGGAAGGTTGCATCAGGAATGGCATCTGGTGTAAAACCTGTGCTAGATCAAAAGTCCTGGTGGCCAAGGTGAAAGGAATATATAGTGTTATTTAGCTATTACCAGGCACTATACAGTACATGTGCCATCGAATCTGTCCTTTTCTCCTTCTTTTTCCGCACCACCTTTTCCCTTTTCCTCCAGCATTGTCTACTCTACATGTCTCCAAAAGATAGCATGCACATGGACTACCTAATTTCATCAGAAAACTACCTAGCTATGAAAGTTACAGAACATTTCTGTATGTTCAAAAGTTATTCTGCATGTGACTACAGAATAAAAAAAATATATAATTGGAGACCTGTCTAATTATATTATCTCTTGGATTAGCTTAACTGCTGAATAAATGAGGCTTGCTCTACTCTAGCCCCAAAAGGTGTGAAATCCACTGGAACACTTAAATCAGCAGTATCAGGATTTACTTAAACACACATAACTCAAAGCAGGCTTGAGACAGAAAACATGTCCAAAGCCACCTGGGGAAGAGTTCATGTTGACCAGTTACCATTCTTTACTCACTCATTCACTCACTGTCTTGCTTTGGGAAATGACAGAGTGGCCAGTTCGACTGGAGCTGTCAGTTCTCCCTCCTGTAACAAGTGTGCCCATCACAGAGAACTTGGCAGAGAGGACAGATGGAAGCGCGCTGAGGGTTTATGGGAGATGACAGCTTCTGCTAAATAAAAGCACACATGCACACAGACAGTGGACAGGGTAGAGGACACGAGGTTCCTGCTCTTCTCGACTTAATGCAGACAGCAGCAACCCGAGCAGAACAATCATAACCATCACAACTAATCAGCTGCAGTAGGACACAGGGTGACACGGGGTAACTTTGTAATATAATATAACATAATAAAATGATACTATAATTTCCACCACCTTTCACAGCCAGGAGTATTTTGGCATTTCCAGTCCAGTCCACCTACCAGCTTTGTTTGTTTTGTTTTTTTTTGTTTTTTTGTTTTTTTGGTGCGAGGAAACAAAACAACCCAGAGGAAACTCACATGGAAAAAAAACCTGCATATGATAAATTCCATTGAGCCGTTGGGCATCACTGCTAATGTATCTACTAACATGTGCTGCTATGACACCTGCTGTAATTTATTTTTCGAATATACTATATAGATATATACATACCCTATACGTCAGGCTAAGCAATATATCATGATACCTGAAGACCTCACAATGCTAGTAGTTGATCGCAGTGTGTCATAATGGTTTTAGCTGAGGTTTTGTTAATAACGTAAAATAAAAGTTTGTTATACAGTATTATGACAAATTATATATTTAAGAAGCCTTTGTACTGAGACAGTATAGGTGCCTACATGCATATATCTTCAAGATCAGTAGAACATAGGGTGGGCTGGTGATATTTACAAAGCCATACGTTTAAACAGTGACCACAGATAGTAGAACAGTGCACAAACAGCATATTTATCTGCATATTTCTATTTCTGAAGATCTCAGTGTAATCTTTTGTAGTCAATATGTGTCATTTGAATCGCAGTAGAGTAGCTCTAATTGTAATCATTTGGAATGATTCAAATTAAAAATTGAGATTTATTTAAAAAAAAAAAAAAAAAAAGCTCTGGGGGGGTGGGGTTGGGGACATGTGCCTAACAGACAGTTATAGGCCATCTTCCTGCTGTATATTTAATGGTTGTATGTATATAGTGTGACATGTGCATTGTTAGCAGTGATGGTTGTGGCACTCAGGGCATACTACAGCACATCCATGGGCCTCGTGTATTGTGTATAGTCAGCATTTCTCTTTATGGAATCAATGTCAATACATAGACATACACTCTCTCATGAATAAACAAATGGTCTGTTTCTAATGCTTCATTGTGGGAGAATATTTGCATGTATATGGGCAGAATTGTGTAGAGCCTAAATTAGAGAATGTGGCACATGACTGATTATAATACTAAAATAAAAAAAAATTATAATAATAACAATCGAATGTCAGGTCAAGAGTGGGAGTGTGTAGCACACGTATCTATATTTGCAACTTGCCATATATATTGGATTGGAAAAGAAGTTTCACATATTCAGACTTGTGTGTAATCAGTAACTATGGTTACAACATAAAATTATGCTTGAATCTAGTTGTTGCTATTATTAGCAAGAGAAAAAAAAATAACGATGTGAATTTGTAGGAAGAGCTGCTTGTGCGAGTATACCGAGAGAAGATTCTCAATCCCTGCTGAACATAGCGGCTCGTTCACTGGTTAATACAAGTTCACCCATTTTCTCCTCTCCTCCCGCTAGACTTTTTTTTTCATTCAATCTCCCTATCTTCCCGCAGCAGCCCTCTAAAATACCCACCATGGCCGCACGACAGATCAGCCTGGCGCGAAAGCCATAGCCCCCGTCCTTATTACAGAGGCTTGCACTGCGCTCTAATCACCACCACCAGACCCAGCAGAGAGAGAGAGAGCGACAGCAAGGGAGAGAGAGAAGGAGAGAGAAAGAGTGATAGATCGTTAAGGGCTAGGGTCTGTGCCTCAGAAGCGGTTGCGGTGTTAACCAGCTTTTCCACACATTTTCGTGGATTGAGGCAACACAAGAGAGACCCTCAAGGGGCTAAAGACACCCTACACCCCCCGCTGACACACACTGATAGTCACTGCTCTCCCAGGACTGGTGGTACCCCAAACACATACACACATGGATGGAGACACACATACACACACAAAATCCAACATCAAACAGACTGTGGATAAAGCCAGCCTTTTCCCCAAGTCAGTGCACTTTTTATTTCAGCCTCTGCAAGAAGAAGGGAGGAAATTGTTGGCTAAGCTGCCTTTTGTCAGTGTGCTGCATAGGGACCAGTCTCTCATCTCTCTTCCCTGCTCCACCTTAAAGCTTGTATTTGGAAAAAAAAAAAATGTCAGCATGTCCAACCAGTACATGCTAACCCAACACATATGCAATTCTTTTTCTGGCTTATACAACATCGCATGTTTGACCTTTTGAACTCCAGACACCAGACCTCAGACTTTAAAAAAATATTCATGATTGAGGAAACCCGTTTCAATTGAGAGCAACTAAGATTTTTTTAAATCATCTTAACTCGTATGGCACCAAAAACCTCACCCCCGTGTCATACTATCAAAACTACTGCTGGGATGTTCAGATTGATCTGCTCCGGGCTTACCATTCACATATGGTTAACTCTTTACAGCTTTGCAGGAGAGATGTAAATGCCTACAGCACTTTTAGCTTTATTAGCACACACGTAGATTTATTGTTATGGTTTATATCATGGAAAAGTAAAAAGAATGACACTTAGAGGAATCTATTTTTCTGAGAACACATTCGCCTTTGGTGACAAGGTGGTGCAGTGGTAATGCTGCTGCATCACAGTTCCACAGTGTGATCCCGATCTTAGGTTACTGTCTATGTGGAGTTTTGGCTGTTCTCACTGTGTCTGCGTGGGTTTCTTCCAGTTTCCTCCGACCTCCCAAAAATGCTGGTAGGTGGATACGCTACATGAAATTGCCTCTAGGTGGGAATGTGTGTGTGCATGGTGCACTGCAATAGACCAGCATTCTATTCAGGACACAGTTCTGCCATGCACACAGTTTTCCTAGGATTCACCACAATCCGGACCAGGATACAATGGTTAAATGACTAAAGATGAGTAAGTGAATGAATATCTACCGTTTTGCAAAAAAACAAAACAAAAAAAAAAAAAACTGTTCAACCAAATGCCAGCTGTCCAAAGCATGTTTGTGGAAAATTAAAGGGACATTTGGTGCTGAAAGAGTTTCTACACTACGCACATGATCGTTTTAGAGCAGCCAAAAACATACAAAAGCTCTTGTTCAGTTTGTTTAAAGTCTTATTTTTTGAAATATATCTCTGAAAGTGGGTCTGTTGTGAATGCTGCTGTAGTTAAGGCGTTCTGTAACTGTGAGTGATTAAGAGTCTGGTCGTAGTGCTGCTCCACTCCACAAAAATACACACAGCATGGCAATTCATGACATGTGGATGACTCACTGTTCCTGAGCCCACAGAACAATCGTCGCTTCAAAGACATAAACCTTGGGCCTTACTTATGTACTGCATCAGGGGAAAGACAGGAAGTCATCAAAGGATCCAACAGACAGTATTCAAGACTTTGTGCGTTAAGGCACTGACACATTTGGCACTATTTACACAGGCACGCATTATATTTAGCTCGCTGTCAAGACACATGCGAGTGCCACAGCACTGAGAAATCTCATGGAAGCAACTTAAGGCACCTGCAGAGTAATGAATAATCATAATTACAGAGATTCGATAAAAGATCAGGCAATATTGCATCTGACCTGAATATACATACGAAGATAAAGTTCTAATCTGCATAAAATGTGATCAAATGTCTTTCTCTGTTCGACAGAGCAAGTAGAAATATATAACAATCTGTCAACTGGAATTATAACATCCATGCTTTTTTTTGTTGTTGTTGCTGGTACAAAACGTCTCATACTAATCGGTTAAAAAAAATTTTTTTTAGCTTATCCTCGGTTTGCCTTACCAAAAGAGTTGTGTTGTTTAGAGAATGTGAAGAGGTGCGTTTGTGTGTGTGCGTGTGTGTGTGTTGGTGGGGTGTAGTAGATCCGAGTATGACAGATTTATTACTCTACGCTCCAGTCGAATGAGAGCGAGCAATAAATAAGGTGTGAGAGGAGAAAGCTCTCCATTGAACATAATCAAGTAGATCCTTTAGACTCGCATCCGTCACTCTTGTGAGTTCAGTGACAAGGGGGTCCAAGGTGAGGTGAAAGTAATTCCCTTTACTCCAGAGTTAATATGCCTTACTGTAAAAAAAAAAAAAAAAGTCATAACATTTATATAATATAAAACTATACAACATTATCTTTACTACCACCACCTTTAGTAATCAGAGTAATTATTTTGACTGATGACTATTATTTTAAATCATGACTGAGTTACTGAGCTTCCATTCATCTGACTTGCCACTTCAAACAATATACAAGTTCTCGGATTCTTCCGACGCAGCACTCTAAAGAGGTTTCTTCTAAAGAACTGAACAATGAGAAGAGTTCAAACTTCATGAGTAAATGATGCCTCGATGACATGATTTTTGACACAGCTCTCTGTGTTAGCTACTGTCTCCATCTCAGACTCTCTTCCTACTTCTGTCACTGAGAGCTGCGAAATAAAACTTGGCAGACTAGAAAATGAATTATACAATAATATAGATCAGTCCGAGGCACATCAGAGCCACTATTAAAAAAGGCATGCGTCTACAATCACAGCTAGTTTATAGTCATAGGTGATAACCATCAGCCTAAAGGCAGTCTGTTATACTACTACTCATGTTAGTGCAACACGATTACCTGCATATTGTTTAGAACCACAATTTTAGCAAGTTTTAACAGAATCCAAACGATATATTCTTTATAAATATCTACAGTCTCTGAAAACAGATAATGACGTCAATGAACCTGTAATGCATGCTTTATAAACGTGTTATTCACTCTCTATAAAGGTCTAAAACATTTTCTATAAATCGGAACTGTACTAAAAATCTATATTACTTGTTTACTGCATTCTAAATAGTGATAATTTTATTTAATTCAATTTTATTTGTATAGCGCTTTTAACAATGAACAGTCCCAAAGCAGCTTTACAGAAATATAAAATCTGGATTCAACATTATCAGTTATTTCTACAAATATGTCTTCAGAGTCCACTATGACTACATTTATATTATATATATGTACATCACAATTACCAATACGGCATCTTATCTCAATATACCACACTCATATCTAACCGCTTTAGGTTAACCACTCCATTAGGTAATTTATATGTGTATGTACTTTCACGTACTGTATAGTATGTTCTCTAAATTACAATGTTTCATTATTTCCGTTATGATGATTTGTTCTTTTCAGATAGCTTTTTAATCCATTTGTTCTCCATGGTGGCATTACACAGAGTAATATTCTCTGTCCATATACCTCAATCATTTGGTGCTGCCTTTTTTATTTGCCATGTGTGTCACAGCAGGATATTGACATCATATTGAGAAATGGTATCATCACCAGTCAGTAGCGTCTAATAGCACCATAATGCACAGAACACAAACTGAGGCACTGGAGCAAAATGGCTCACTTCACCACAGCATGATGCTTTGCAGCATATATAACAGCATGTTCGTTGTATGTTCACGTGTACTGCTCACGTCGTTGCACGCATGTCCTTGTTTTTTGTTCTTTAATTTGCATTCATTAAGCTGATATATTATCGTGATGCTAATACTGTGAATCTTTTTTTTTTTTTCTGAAACAGGTGACCAAATTACACTACATGTCTGTGGACATTGTGTACACAACATGCTGTAATACTTAATCTACCTATGAAGAGTTTAAATAACGATTTTTTTTTAAAATGTTGCACAAGTTCAAAATACACCAACAAATAAAGCACTTTTAGCTACCTTTTTAGCCAAATCGTTCATGTCCCACTGACACAAGCAAGCAAGCAGGCCTGTGACTAGAGAGTGAATTATTTGTTTAGTGAATTATTTGTTAAAGCATCTGGTTGCTGGCTGACTTTTGACACACTGTAAACAGCACGGTGTTGCTGTTTTAGTTGTCAGACACGCTTCACTGCTCAAGCAAGTGAGTAAGCTAGAAGTAAGACTCTGTACGGTTCTGTCTGTCTTGCCGAATTGCCTTCCTTTCATCCTGACAGACCACCACTCAACGCTCATAATGGTTATGGGCCACATGTGAGTATATACCAATGTACACACTTACACCAATGGTCTCAAGCATTCAAGCTACTGAGAACTCCTAAAACAAAGTAAAATGATAAATAGATGGCAAGTTTTTTTTTAGGAGAAAGCAAGTATATTACAAGGTAAGGCATCATCACATTCATTCATTCATTCATTCATTCATTCAATGTTCTGCAACCTGAATGTAAAACATGCTTAATAAACCACGAAATTGTAACGATGTTCAGTTCTATTTCAGACATTTCCTACCTCTAGCCACTCTCTCTATAATGTACATGTGGAAAGCTTGGGCACAGCGCTGACAGCATGACAGATAAATGCGCCGTTTCAAGTAAGGGAAGAGAGCGTGGTGTACTTTTGAATATCACATAAGAGAAGATATGACAGCGTATCTCCGTAGGCAGTTTCTTAGCGGGTGACTGCAATGTAAAACCGGTGCATCTTTAACAAAAATCTGGAAATCAAATCAACTTGCCAGCGGATATTTGTTTCGCCCAAATGTAAATACCACGCTGTTGGCATGCTGCTGAGATAGAGTGAGACATCACAGATTTTACACTCTTCTTTCTGAATGATCACAAAGTAGTACTTTTTCAGAGTGAGAACACAGCAAAAAATAACACAACACATCATATGCATAAAACAAAAGAATAGTGTGCACCATTATGCCCTGCTTTTTATATTGCCATCCTTCTGCAACTATGAGTTGCTGCGTGTTGGTGTATATAAGCAGGTTTGTGTGTGTGTGTGTGTGTGTGTGTGTGTGTGTGTGTGTGTGTGTAGGAGGCGACAGAGACACTTGTATACTCACAGTTTGAGCTGTCAGGTCACTCGGGTCCAGCTCTGGATCAGGGGCTCATCCTCTCACAGCTTATCCCACCGCAGGACACAAAGATGGAGAGAAAGAGAGAATGAGAGCAAAAGAGTGAGAAAAAGAGAGAGGGGGTTTTCCAGCTTTTCAGCTCTACACGCTTGTATAAGTACAAGGAAGGGAGAGACACAGAGAATCAGAGTGTAAGATAGAGACTGAGAGAAAGAGAGAGAGAGAAAGAGAGGGGGAGAGAGAGAGAGAGAGAGAGCGAGAGAGTGGGATGGGTCTGCAATGCGATCGGTCCTGGAAGAAAGCGAGCATTAGAATCAGTGCTGCTGATTCTTTGGCGTGCTGTGCGTGTCTTCACACATAGCTGTGAGCACAGTGTGGTCAGCTACACGCGCCTGCAGTGTGTGTGTATACACACACACGCACACATACATACACACATACACACTCACAAGAAGGGGTGGGGGGTAGTGCCTAGGCATTCACTCACTGGCTGTGCCTTACACTGTGAGAAACATCAGAGAGGGAATGCACGGGAGAGTGAGAGAGGGGAGGAGGGACAGAAAAAAGCGGGGGAAAGAGGAGGAGGAGGAGAGAGAGAGAGAGAGAGAGATAGAGAGAGAGAGCGGAGGAGGAAAGGATGCGCTGACAGTTTCACGCGAGCTCTTCTCTTGTTCTGGCCACTAACACAGGCTGACAGATAGTGAACGGAAGAAGCAAAAGGCATCATACACCTCCTGCTTTTCCATATCTCTTGCTGTGAATCTTGCTCACCATAAACGCACAGTCAGTCACTCTCCCTTCGCATAAGCCACATTTAGCATTTTCACTGTAACTCTCAATCTGTGTAAATGTGAGAACAACGTTACAATGGTCGCAAATGCAACACTTGCTCTAAGCTGCGTGTAATGTGAGGAAATGGTCTGCACAAACGTGCACAAACGGCGACTTAGTTCCTCATGCTTTCCATACTACAGTACACATATGTGACTCTGGTCTAGTGCCAACTCTTGGATGACAGAAGCATTTCACTGATTTTAATTAGGACACATGCTAGCCATTTGATTTCCTGATCACATACATGCACTCAATTTCAGGAACTGCTTTACCACGGTTGGATCTGGTGCCTATCCTGGGAACACCGAGTGTGAAATGAGGACACACCCTGTAAAGGATGCCAGTCCATCATACACATATTTACACCTGGCACAATTTTAATATCGTATCCCTGTTTTATGTGAATGGCTGTCCCCTACTCTACGATACTCTACCACCTGAGCCATTGAAGGCATCCCTGACCTTTCCCCTGTGACATCAGCTTCACTGTATTTTCTAAAACTATGTCTCAGCAAGGAATACATGCAACAAGGAATGTCATCATTATCACTACGAGCATCATCATTATCTTAGCATTCAGCAGCACCATGTTCTGCATGTGTATGCATGTTTCTTTCTACAATGTAGCCTGTTCGGATTGTGGACAGGCAGTAAAATCCCTCAGGACTCGTCTCACTCCCTCCCTAATTAAATTCTACCTCGTTATCCTGCACGGGAGGCAGGGAGACACAGCACATCTAAATCCAATCACATCAAATCAGATCTTTGTTTCCTTTTTTTCCTTGTCTTGGCATACTGTTTTTTTTTTTAAATAGTATCCCCTTGCTTTCCCAAACCCAGAGTATCAATTAGGAGCAACTGAAATAAGAAGCCTTAAAGGCTCTTGAGCGTGATATAGCCAAGCTGAACGGCAGTCTGCATTACTGACAATCAGTCCATTCCACACTCACATTAACATGAAAATGTACTCTAAAGTGGTGCTGTTTAAGTACTTGCACTCACAGGCACGGGATCACGCTCACACACGCACACATACATACACATCCCAGACAGTCATTTAGCACATCTGC
Organism: Duopalatinus emarginatus; assembly: GCA_028565595.1. Lineage (NCBI taxonomy): Eukaryota > Metazoa > Chordata > Actinopteri > Siluriformes > Pimelodidae > Duopalatinus > Duopalatinus emarginatus. Next base: position 11,623,892 of record JAOVVF010000051.1, read on the forward strand.
TGCATGGATCCCTTGCGGTGAGCCATCATATCCAGTTAGCACTGTGGGCCTGAAGTGAGACCTAGAGCAGAATTCTGCCTTGCCTTATCTGGTGCTTTCTCCACTCAATGCTGCCATTCTGCCAACCCCACCATTGGCACTCAGTACCCCCATTAACAGGTCTGAGAAGGTGCAGTCGGCCTCTGCCATTCAGCTCCACACAGAATAGTAATAGCCACCATCACTGAGCGAATAATGGCAATAATAGCAGGCTGTAACTTCTCTGTTTTCTAATTGGCTTGTCTGCTCACAGTCTCCACTCTAAGGGTCATGGGATTTTGTGGGTGGCATCTGTAAATAGCTAATCAACTCCCTAGGCATTCGCTTCACTTCAGAAATTATTTCTCTTGAATTCGTAAATAATGGGTGGGGGTTGGGGTGTTTGGTTGGATGGGAGGGGGTGTGGGCAGGAGGTGGTAACGACTACACTAACAGGGCTACACTAACTGCCAGAGACAACAGAGGCAGAAATAAATAATGAAGCCGCGATTGTTATTCCTATGCAGCCGACAGAAGTCGTTTGAAGTGCAGACTCGCCTTCATCTTGCTGTGCCTGGAAAAAAAAGCATCGCAAGGCCAGACGCAACGAAGACGTCTTTGACGCTTTTGGAGAATGACTAACAAGTCTGTAGGGGTGGTATGTGGGGAAGTTGCTGGCATAACTCCTGAGCTGCTTAAGCTGCCTAAAGTGAAGAAGGCCAGGAACAGGGCAGCAAAGACATGTTGTGTCTGTCTTATGTTGGCTTTGTATGTACACGCTAGCATACACATACATGCAGGCACACACACAAACACAGAGAACAACGGCTGGCCAAGCAAACATTGGTCCCTTTACTCAGTCATGTCACATCAGAGAAAAATCAGCAAACGAGAGAGAGAGAGAGAGAGAGAGAGAGAGAGCAAACGTCCAGGAAAGTGACAGTGAGTACACATGGCATTTAAGGAGTGAGATTTTGGGTAAATAAATAAAAGTCTCAGAAGCTTTTGGAGAGAAATCACATTGTGTGGGTGCTTCGCTAGAGCAACACTTCCAGCTAATCTAGCAAATAAAGAATTAATAATGCAATATTCCACTTTGTCTGATTTTTATACATATATCAAATACAAAGCTTGGGCCATACTACTAAATTTGACACACCACTTCAGACACAATGTGTACTACACTGTGGTCCCTTATTTACTACAATCTGAAATAATTGTGCTATTTTGCATGTGCAGCCTGATTAATTGCGCACACAGCCGGTGAGTATGGTTGCATAATTGATAACGCATCTAGGCTATAGGTGGAAATAATATTTGAACATTGAACACAGCTTCAGGGTCTGCGGTTTAATCTTGCACTGCATTAAGATTATTGTTGGAGGAGAGTTTCACAGATTCTCCCCGTTTATGTGGATTTCCTCCTAACTTCCAAAATTATGCTGGTAGGTGAATGTAAACTGGTAGCTTGCATCCCATTCAGTTCCACAGATGATAAGATTAGATATTAGACTGACCCCCAGATAACGATACTAAAATGTATTGCACATATGCACTAGTAAAGACATAGGTGTGTGCTCTGTTTTGAAAATGAATATTGTTTAAGGTGTGAAAAATACCCAATACCAAACCAACCAGTAATTCGTAATATTACTATTGAGAAATTCCTTTATTAGTTTGAGATACCAAGAAATCATAATGAATTCCTGAACTGACTTTCAGGTTTAGTAAATCACACTGCAAGTGCTAAATCAAACTAATTATATAAACACAGTCCTGTATTTTGCAGCATCAGGTAAAAATTGCATAATTAATAAAACATGCACAACAGATATGTTGGTCATCTGAAACACACACTCTTCTGGATAACTTAACTAAGCATTGCAATGCATATATTCTACCTGCACACGCATTCAGAAATCGAGGCCCTTAAACATTATCCAGTATTTTTGTGTGTATGTGTGTGTAAGCCACAGCCTGGACTCTGTTCTGTATTTAGTCTCCAATTCAGAGGGAGATTCTGCAGTGAAGAGCGCCTGATAATATCATGATAACACAAGTTAATTAAATTTAGAGGGACCAGTGGAGAGTGAATTATTTGGAGCAAAGAGACTGAACTGCCATTAGCTTGCAGACAGTTTAATTTCTTCTTTTCTTCATCCTGAGACTTGCTTTCTGCCTTCTGGCGAAGGACATGCTATCATTGCCGCCCGTTGTTTGCTAATAAATCATTCATACGTTGCTGTTACTCCTCTCAAACATTTTCAGTAAACATTTGTCCATTGATTTGTCCATTGAAATAAATTTACTGATAAGCAGTCCTGTTAATTCAAGTAGGTAAATATCAGAGCATAAAGGGCTGCTTTAGTGTTATTTCAATAAACCTTTGTGGAAATACCAGCAGAGTTTGTTCACCAAAATAAGTCAAAAAAAAAAAAAAAAAAATCAACACAAACATTATCTAAACGTCCTAACACTGTCCTAAAAACATGCATAACCACTTAAAATTGCAACAGACCCAAATTACATTTCATTTCACTTAAAATTTAAATTTTGTCTTTCATGACAAATTATTTGACAATTATTTATATTTACACTAATAACATTAATGACAAGTTTGGACACACCAAATTAAGTTAATTTTTCAGTTTTCCGACTTAAAGGAAGCTGATAGATGTATGCAGACCTAGAAAATCAAACAGAAACAATAGACAGCACTTAAAACAAGACCTAGGTTAAGTATCTCCAACTGTGGTGATAGGATAATTATAAACAACAGAAAAGAAGAAAAGGGGAAAACAATAAGGCACAGAAAGCAGACAATAGAAAGAGCATAGAAATACCTGGAATCATCAGAGGCACAACACTGGAGCTTTCCTCATGTCTGTCTGGCTGTGTGGGTGATTGTGAACAGCTGAACTCAATCAGTAACTTGAAAATTGTGAATGGGGTTTGTTGGGTTTTTTTTGGTCTTCTGACTTGGTGATCATGTGACAAGGTCAGGAGCCGAGGGTTATGGGAATTGTAGTTTGTAAACACAGGAGTTGTCAAAATTGGCATATTGATCTACAGGTATACAGCCAGGGGGTAGCATGGTGGTGTAGTGGTTAACTCTATCACCACACATGATGACAATCTGGGTTCAATTCCTGGCCTAGGCTGTTTTATGTAGAGTTTGCATGTTCTCTCTGTGCTTGTCTGTATTTCAGCCTGGTACTCCAGTTTTCTCCCACAGTCCAAAGACATTCACGTTAGGTTGATCGGTCACTCTAAATTGTAACTAACTTCTATGAGTAAGTGTATGTAACTGGTATTGTCTTTGTTTGTATGTGTGTATAAAAGAGAGAGAGAGAGAATAAATTGCTAGCTCATTACATCTTACTTGAGGCCTTGAGTTGGAAGATTATTTGAAGTGGAAGGGACTTTTGATGCCCTTCTGGAAATCACCTGCCTTCCAGGGATCATGATCAGACACTGATGGGATACTCCTGTTGTTACCTTCATGTTCTCTCTTGTACCAAACAATTTCAGTTATTGATAATATATGCAAGATATGCATGCAGGGATCTTAAGCTATATCATCTGGATATCCACTCACAGCTCAGTGGTATTTTTACATGCAGGATCCCATGCTCGATTAGACTCATGCCAGATGAATGTGCAGGCCACGCAATTTGCCAGAACTCTCAAGAATGCCTTTTGAACCAGTTTTTTTTTTTAACCGATGGCACTGTACATTCTTCTGGAATATCCAGAATATCACAGTCCACAAAGGGCTGTAAATGGTCACCAAGCAGCGAAAGGTCTCAATGACATCTTTAGATTGACCAGTGGACCCAACCCATGCCATAACAACACAGATGAGGCTGTGTGGCTGGTGTCAAAAGAGTCACTCTGGTGGGTCTTCTGCTCCCATATCCCATGGACGCTAAGGAACGCTGCATTGACCTGTCAGCTATGCATGTGGGGCCTCCTGCATTCACTGTGTATGTCGTTTCTGCTAGAATTGCTTGTCTGTTCACATGTACAATTCTAGCTAGACACCCATGGGCAGCCACTTCACTGTCTATTGCAGGTGGTAATGCCATCTATGACACATATCTGGTACACACAAGACACTGTGGATCGAGGAATGTTAAATGCCAGTACTCCGGAACTTCGGAAATGGAATGTCCTGTCCATCTGGCACCTACTATCATGCCTCGTTCAAACTCCAATAAATCACATCGCCTTGACATGAGTACAATGTTCCACATCACTCACAAAATAACTCCTCACAACTTATACTGGCATGGGCATTCCCAAGTTGTACTTTGAGGTAACAGCACTTTTTAGTCAGTTTACTGGGACATCAGTTTTGGGATGTCAGATTTATTTGTTTTTATGTTTATTTAATTTAATGTATTAGTTTTAGAAAGACTGTGGGGACTATAGCACATGATGAACATTTTTTAAACTACAGAGACATTTTCTGTACTCTTATTGTACTCTTATGTTTTTTTTTATTTTATTTTATTTTATTTTATTTTATTTTATTTTATTTTATTGTCTCCATAATTGTACTTGGTGGAAAATTTCCTAGCTCACCTATTCAGGTTATTGATAAATAAAGCCAATTTAAATTCTTATAAGCATTTTTCCAGCACACTGATGAAACTGTTGGCCCTGCTAGTGGCTCAGGAATACCCTTCATTTGCTATAATCTCACAGTATGCAGCTGGAATGAATACAAAGTGAACAGCACATGAGTTGTATTAAGTGCTGCAGTGTTGAGATGAATAAAACCTATTACTCACCAAACACCAGTGAAATTTGGTGGTGGAGGAGGACCCCTTATTTTCAAAGGTGTTAGATGAACACTATTAAACATGAAGTGTTATTATCTTTTTTCTCATTCAAACTGGCTGAAGGTCATTTGTGTCAAACTCATCCATTACATAATAAGCTAGATAAAAATGTATAACAAAGAACAATATGTATAGAGAACTTGTACCAATGTACTGGGCTGTCTTAGACAAAGGGTGTATCAATTAATAGTAATTGGTAATTAATTTTAAAAGGATCATCAAATTAATAAGAAATAAAGGCAATGTAATTGATTGTGTAATGCTGGATTTTTTGCTGGCCAGTCCAAAATTATTCTAAGCAAACTGTCATGGCCTAGTCCAGCCACAGGAGGGGAACCCACAGCATACAAAATAATACACTGTGTTCAGAGTGGACAGAAACAAAATGAATTTCAAATAATCAATCATTTCTCTACCACAATGTCACACTTAAACTACGCATGACTAGTAAGCTTTTGAAAGTATACAACCAAATGATTAAGTGATAGCTTAAGTGGTTTCTTATGCAACTACTAGTCATAACTGAGTCAAATTAAATATAACATACTGGGTAGTTCTCATATTTGTACATACTTAAGTAGCAAGAAGCTGGCATATAAAATAGAGAAAAAAGTAAGATATCACCCTCGTTTTAACAACACTGTTCTAAGCTATTATAAATAAAGACAATCACAAATATCCTTTTTTAAATACATAGGAAATCACATTTTTATAAGATCCACAGTAACACTTTAAATTACAGCCAGCTAATTACTTGGTAAGTACAGAGTTAGTACCTGTATGTGGTTATTACTACATATCTTACAAACATTTCACAAATAATGCACACCATAATTACAGAGTAAGTACCTGTTAAGTAAGGTCTAAGAAAATATGTTACTAGAAATATGTGGATATTACTGTGTTTTATACAAACATTTTACAAATAAGGCATGTAACTATGTTACAAATCCATTGTACTTCTAAACATAATTGAATTAAAAGTATATGTTTATGTAAGTGATTATTACTGTCATTTTTTATAAACAAGGAATGCAGCTATTATTTTGAATTTATTGTAGTTCTTAATGTAATTATAGATCCTTTAAAATTACTCACAGTGCACAAACAGGGAAGCATGTGGTCAGCTACTTTCATTACAGGCACTAGCAAAGCTTCATGGTGCTTTGTATTTATTACTAGCTAAAATGTGTTCAGGACATGCGAATCACCACAATAAATATCACATACTTCGTAGATATTTTATACTTTTTAGCCTGTATTTAAAATAGTAGCTGCAGTCCTTATTTATAAAAATGACAGTAATAATCACTTGCATAATCTGTCACACGTTTAATTCTATTTTGTAATCAATGATTATGCTTAGAAGTACAATGGATTTGTAACCTAGTTATGTGTCTTATTTGTACAATGTTTATATGATACTCAGTAATAACTACATATTTCTAATATCAGACCCTTTACTTACTCTGTACGTATTTTTATCTTATGTCTTACTTAACAGGTACTTACTTTGTACTTAGTAATTAGTGGACTGTAGTTAAAAGTGTTACTAAATTCACTAATGTAAAGTGTTAAATGCACAGACTCTCACTAAGGCAAGACTGGACATAATATGGGTGTTTATTTAACAATCAGGTAAACTAAATACTTGGACTGGGTGTGGCCATCTTGCCAGGTCACAATGGATTCTGGGAATCAGTCTTTTTGTTTTTTTTTGTTTTAAAAAAAAACAGTGATTACAGCTAAATAAATCAATTTGTGTCAATTTGTGTTTTTGCATAAATTTTGAACTGTTAGAACATCAGCTGTAGCCAGTAATAGCTAGCAGCATTTTTGAGAAGTCATACATTTTGCCAATATAAATAATTAGCCTATAAAACCAATCATGTTTTCGTAAACTTGCCTATGTATATAGGTAAATAACATTTAAAATGTAACAATTCAAGACTGAGAAGACAAAATGAAAAATCCTACTGTAGTTGTTTAGTTGTGTTTGGTCTGTCAAGTAGGTCTGGAAGTCATCAGAGTAAAAGATTTATCATTTTTATTAATACCCAAAGACATGAAACATGAATTTCCAGATAAAAACAACCAGATAAAAATAAGTGATGGGACATATGTGAATGAGTCAGCTATTTTGGTCTTGGCTTTTTATGGGTACACTGGGAGCCAACTTTCAGGGTTATTTGATTCAGCAGCAAAAATTAAATAAATAAATAAATAAATAAGAGAAGTAAATCTTTAAAGTAAACAAGAGATATGCATGGGTATTTTTACTGTAGTAAAATAACATTTAATTTGCTTTTAATAATGTAGCAGAGTAAATGTTGAAGTAACTGAAGAATTACTATTTAAATAACGTACAGATATTTGTTAACATGGGACATTGCCAGATCTTTAACAATGAGGATGCCAGGTAGATTTTAATGGGATGAAATATTTATCTAGCATTTATAGCATTTTTATAGAAAAATAGAATCAGACATAAAATAAATATATTAGTTTAAAAACTGCATTTTTAAAAAATGTAAAAATATATTTTTTGATATGATCAGCTACAAAAAGTCATAACTAAATTTAGACTACATCTTATGAAGTATACGTCATTACAAGTTAATAATTATTAGCTAACAGTAGCTAATAACAAACGTATGTGTTAACTAGATAAACTTTCTTGTTCCTGCTTGGAGTAAGGAATTAAGGAAACTGTGGGAAAGGGGAAAACTTGTTAAATCATGTCACCAACATTCCCCTACAGCATCTGCCCAATGGTTTTTATTTTATATTGGTGTTTCCTTACTTTCAAGACAACCTGTATATGCCAACAGCAACAACAACAATAATGGTAATGATAATGCAATTTTCTATTTCTTACCTTGCAAAATCTGTTGTACTGTTGCAAGGGTGTTGTTTGTGTATTATCAACATGTTAAAAGCCCTTAGGCTGGAGACGGAATCAAACCTCTGGATTCTGTGGATTTGCATATATAATACTATCACACTATTTATTTATTTTTTGCTTTGTTCTTAGTGTCGTAATTTGGCAATAAACTCAACTATGATTACAAGGAAAATGCAAGTAGCCAGTTTTATCCATTGAAACACATTTAACCAGATCCTGAGTAGGTCAAGCAGAAAAATAGCAATAAATAATGAATTATTATTGTTACTTTTTAATATACAGACTTGTAAGACTGCCCTCAGTAACTATCTATAACTAAAGAAATTCACCTATCAGCCATTTGCACCTCGAGTGACAATCATCTTTTCCTCTTCTGAAACAAAGCCTTTGATAAATCACTGGGGTAAAAAAGAATCAAAGACTTTGTTGAGAAAGAAAACAGAACAGTTACTTGAAGCACAAAGCCTCTAAAGGGTCTAAAAAGATTTTCAGAGGCTTTTTGGTAGCATTTCCCAAAACAGCTTTTAGTCAGCTGGTGGTAAAGCACTGTATCACCCAACCTATCATACATACACACAATCATACATAGTGTCATTATAAAGAATATACAGTTCTGAGAAATATATAAGGACACTGTTTTAAGTAAGAAATAACACATCGCAGGCTTTGATGTTATGAGACAGAATTATTTTTCTTAATTATTACAATTATTTAATTATTTATTTATTGAATTATTTAATAAACCATTAAAGACATGTCTTATTATGAATTATAAAAGGTCTCTTTATACCTGAAAGATGACTGATATGTTTTTTTAATCTAAATAGTTTCATTTTTTGTTGTGGAATGTCCATTCCTATTATCACTTTATATTTTTGTTATAGCAGCTGTAAACAGTAGTTTTATCTGGGAGGTCCTGGTTTCGATCCCTGCAGAGGGCAAGACACAACTGTGATGCCCTTGAGCAAGGCACCTAACTCCCCCAACTGTTCCCCAGGCTCCATGGTTTGGGGCTGCCCCCCGCTCTGGGCAAGTGTGTTCACCGGTGTGTGTGTGTGTGGTTCACTACATGGATGGGTTAAATGCAGAGGTTACATTCCTCTGTGTGCAAGCACAGTAGCCAAATAGGCAAAGCCAATAGAAATGCTAACATTAGAATTCACACTTATACATGGTTTATTTTTCAGTCAGAACTACTATTATAGAAAACAAATCCACGCCTTGTGAAGTGAGAATTCAACAGCAAAGTTATATAAATAAATTTGCTGTGCAAATCACAGCCATAAGCTTCCCAGTTAATGCTCTGGTTTAGTGTTAGTTGATGAATGTTTCTCATGCAGGATGTTAGCATTTGTGGTTGTATAGCTGCTGGTGAATGTAGCTGTGTTATATCTGTTATGTTATACTGGATGTTTCCAGAGAAGGATGCATGGGTCTGTTGTTTGTGCACCTTCTTCACCAAATGTTTGTCCCTAACCACCAACAGGCTCCTGTGTCTGACATAACATCTAGTCATAGAATTACATGCACTTTGATGACAGTCCTTTTTGCTGATGCATTATGTCTCACAAACGCTGATATTTTGAGCATGCATGTGCCTAAAATGCTTTTATTTGGTCATGCTGAGCTTTGCCGGGGGGAAGCTCTCAAATCCTGAGTGACAACACAGAGGAATGCTTGTCCAGTTTATTTGTAGAAATAGAAAGGTTATGTAATGATATCCACACCAGACTGATGCAATTCTGGGATTCTGTCTTAGGTACACTATATCAACTGCCAGCTGTGGTAGCTGAATATTTTTATGTCCAAATTCCAGACAGATGACTATGATGTTGAAACAAGAATGCTATAAATGTCCAGGTGTTTTTTTTAAAACCCTGCTATGCTGTATTAGGTGAACATTGCCTGAGTACTGTTTATTAGGCTTGTAATGTTAATGACATGTGGTGGCAGGTTTAATGCTTTGCGCTCTGAAAGATTAACCTTTGTCTTGCTATATTGGCACTAATGTCAGGTTCCAGTTGTGCATCCTGTCAAATTTAGTACACCACTATAAAGCAAGATGTCAATTGCATTTTTAATTTATGTTATTTTAGTTATTGTTAATATTTGTATTATTTTTATTAACCATCAGCTAATGACTTATCAGCTCATCTGAAATGATGATTGACTGTTAGATGTCAGACACATTCATGGCAGATTAAAATGTCATCATAATCCTTATTTCTGTGCAATTTAAAAAAAGCATATACATTCCTGTGTAATGTTAGGACAATAGGACAAACTAAAAAAGAAACTAAAGTGATCTTTTCCCTTATATTAAAGGGAATCATCATATATAATCAAAATATAATGCTAGTGTGTAAGGCTGTACCTGTAGATACCCAATGGATTTGCATGAGTTTCATATCCATTCCTTTTTAGCATAACTTTTATCAAAATATAACACTCCTGATTGTTCATTAACTTTGCTGATGACAACAACCTGTCACTATGACCAGTGCTACAAGAATGCAAAGATTGGGCATAGTGTCCAGGTGGGAGTGTTGGCACAACTCCCTGTTTATTACAAAGACATTAATCAATCATAGGTGTCTGTGAGTTTGTCCATGTTGAAGAAGTGTATTCAGCTGCTCAGCTGCTCTACAGCATAAGTGACAGTTTAAGGCGATGTGGTGGCTGGCATCTTGTGGCATCATAAGCAAGCGTGTGCTAAAACTGGTTAAAACAGGATAGGCAAGGGTTTGGAAAAAAAAAAAAAAACTGAAATGCCTGCAGTAAATGATTGCAGAAATTACACAAAGAGTTGAAAGGCTATCACTCAAAAGCATCTGCCAGTTCAGTAAACCTACTTGTGGCGTATTTTTCCTCCCAGATTAACATATAGAAGTCATCATAAATGCGAGTTGATTACTAGCACGCACAGGCACACACACACACACACACACACACACACACATTGTCACAGCTGATAAAAACACACATTTCAGGAACTTTGCCAATATATTGGCTTAACATGAACTCAACAAAAGGACTGTCACAGAATACACTGAAGAATATCTAACATGACATATCAGCTAAATCCAGCAGCTGAAAATCTCACACCCAACAGAAAATCACAAAATGTAACATAACTGGTTGCAGAAAATAAGCTGACAAAATTAAAATTGTTTTTATAAAAATATATCCTATGTTTTTATTGTCCTTTTGACATATCAGTAAGCCAACTTTAATTTAATGTAATGGAAATTCTCCTAATAAAAAATTAGGGTTTCCCTACGTTTTTAAAGTATTTTAGCATTAGCCTACATATACTAGCTGTCCAACGAGGGAAACAAATTTTCACACAGGCACACATGGACTATTCTTTGATAGCAGTGGCATTTCAAATATTTTTTTATTTAAGTGAGGATTTTAACAAAAGAAATCTGCAGAATGACCCACTATGTCATCACCTAAACTATAGCAAAATACTTCAAATATCAACTGAAAAAGAAAATCATGCCTTATATAATTTCCATGATTAAAGATGTATCGGTACAGCACATAATAGTTATAGGCAGTTAATATAAGAGGTGGAGTGCACATAAAACATGACTAAAACTTGGAGAACGGGTGGAAGGTAACATGCAGGGCAAGGGCAAGGCCTTCTTGGCTGGTTGTCAGGGATTCTGGGAATTTTGTGTGCTGAGTGCTGACTGGAGCATGGCAGTGTGACGCACTAAAAGTTAAAATGATTTTATTGTAGCATTGCACCGTGTATTGCACTATGAGTGGGTGCTCCTAAACTGTCATGCTACCCCTAATTAGGGAATTTTTTTCTTACTTTCTTTGTTTGTTTATATATATTTTTTTGTATTTTATAGCTTACAATCCCACATTTTTGGGTGGGCCAGGCCTTAGGTGAATAAGATGAGACATCAGACACCCCTCACTTCAGCTTCAGCACTGCTGGTGCACTGATTGCTGCATTTTTTCCCCAAACAAATCTAAGCCTAATGACAGTCTCTCTGTCTAATAATGAGTATCTTAAGCAAAGAGTGAGATTGCCTATATTAGTTAGGCATTAGTGAAAGTACCTTATTTTCTGGACAATAAACCATGTTTGTCTTCATTGCTCTGACTAATGCAAAAGGAAGTATATCGTACCATTGCCTTGATTTGTCATATTTGTCGTTAGAATACATGAAGTGAAAGCTCACAGCTCAATAATTACAACAACTGTAAACAAAAGTTGTTCACTTTGCTGGTTATTGTAATAATCCCCACCACTATTGAGCTCTTGTAAGGAGCAGATTTGAAGCAGAGTATAGTATAGTATATTAATCTTTATCTGAAAACGCCCATGCATATGTGATAAAAAAAAAGCCTGCAGTGTAACAGGGAAATGTATAAAAGGCATGTAGTCTAAAAGTATGATCTCAAAGGGGAGCAACAAACAGAATACAAATTAGCCCAAAACTTTTGTGTTATTATGCAGTAAAAAGAAAAAAAAAAGAAAAGAAAATTATTATGAATACATGACTTGCGTTTAACAGAAGACATAAATATCAAATGAATCAATTTCTGGAAATTAGGGCTAAAAAGTGACCTAATGTTATGTCTTTAACATCCATAATACATTTAAAGCAATTGGCCAATACAGTTCATAAACTACTAATAAACACTTTATAACACTAATGTAATAGATAGATAGATAGATAGATAGATAGATAGATAGATAGATAGATGTGTGTGTGTGTGTGTGTGTGTGTGTGTGTG
>JAOVVF010000051.1:11644777-11662277 GCA_028565595.1 Duopalatinus emarginatus
ATATATTTGAGTGACCCTTGAAGGTCACTGGACAAACTGAGCTAAAACAGAGGACAGATTCCCACTGGAGCTTTCAGATACTTTTCAAATTGGAGTCCCGTACTACTTTGACATGCTGCTCCATCCCAGTGATGGCCAGAGTGTCCATTATTAGTCGCCTGGTCTCTAAATGAGCAGGGGGTGAATGACCTCTGTGATCTAATGAGCTGGTGTCACACTTAAAAAGTCTAGCGTGGCTGTGTTCAGGGCTAGATACATCCCTGAAGGACAGTTACACAGTAATTTGATACATTGTCTGCCTCTGTGCTTGGTCAGTAAGACATAGACTGTAGCTGTGGTCCATGAAACCTTTTGTTGGACTGTGACTTGAATGAATGACTGAATGAACAGGATATATGTGATCCATTTGAGTTCTCCTTTCTATTCTACAATCTCGATAGTTTTTATATTTATTAGACAGTCATACAATTACAACATATCCAAAGCTAAAATAAGTTGAAAAGAGTCCCTAAGAATCCCTATGCTCCCTATGCCACCAAAAGACATACACAACAAAAGGGATATTAAAGTGTGTCTAGAGGACACATTAATATATAAATAGCATATCGTATAAACACAGAATATCTCCACATTAGGATTATAATATTATACCACAAGATAAACAAGTATTGATAGATGTTAGCAATGTCCTATAGTACTTTTATAAACATATAAATACAATTGGCTGTTCAATTCAATTTTACTTGTATAGCACTTTTAACAATGGACATTGTGCAATGGACAACAGTCACATTAAATATATGTTGCTCAGAGAGCAAGCAGAAACTTCAGACTAGCTAAGACAGCATAGCTACAAGGAGAACCAGAAGGTGGCACAGACATGAGGGTGTGGCCAGCCAGTCCACCATCATCAAATCTGAGTAAATGCATAAGTGTTTGTGTGTGTGTGTGTGTGTGTGTGTGTGTGTGTGTGTGTGTGTGTGTTGGGGCAGCATCCAAACATCCCAGTTTACTAAAACATTCTATGACCATGCACCTTCAGCTCTGTGCCTTTAACTATGAAAAACTATGAAGAGTATGCTTGACTAAACAAGTCTTTTTTTAGCCTAGACTTAAAGATTGAGATTGGAAGACTGTTCCATAGATAGGCCTCATAATTTAAGGTATCAGCAAATAGTCTGCACCTTTTGATCAAAGTAGGCATGGCGGATCATCGGAGACTAGAAGTTTGTTAAGGTACTGTAGCGTGAGACCGTATATAGTAGTATTTTATAGTCAATACGAAATTTGATTGGGAGCCAGTGCAGTGTGGATAAGACAGGGGTGATATGTTCATACTTTCTAGTAAGGATTGTGGCTGTTGCATTCTGGACTAACTGCAGATTTTTATGCACCTACTGAAACAACCAAACAACACAGCATTACAATAATTCAACCTAGAGGTAACTAGTTTTTTTTTTTTTCTGCATCATGTAGTGACCTCATATTTCTTATCTTAGCAATGTTTATAAGATGATAGAAGGCTATTCTGGTAATATTATCTACATAAGCTTCAAAAGAATTGGAATCAATAATCACACTAAGGTCTTTAACAGCTGTACATGGTGTAACTGAAAGACCATCTAGAGTCCATAAGGAATCAGAAACTTTACTTCTAGCTGCCTGAGGTCCGATTACTACCACTTCTGTTTTATCAGAACTTAACAAAAGAAAATGTAACATCCAGTGTCTAATGTCCTTCACACATTCCTCAACTAAACTGGTGTCTCTCATCTGGATTTGCTGACACATATCTATAACTGTGTATCATTAGCATAACAGTGAAAGCTGATACCATGTTTACAAAGAATATTATCCAGAGGTAGCATATATAGAGAAAATAATAACAGGCCTAAAACAGAACCTTGTGGAACACCAAACTTTACTTTGCTGTGCATATAATTGTCGCTATTTACATCTACAAATGGATAACGGTCACTTAATTAAGACCTAAACCAGGACAAGGCTGCTCTCTTAACTCCTTCAAACACTTTTTTTTAGCCTATAAAGGAGAATAGCATGATCAATGGTGTCAAAAGCTGCACTTAAGTCAAATAACACAAGATACACAACCCTGATCAGAGGCCAGTAACAGGTAATTCACAACTTTAACCAGTGCTGTCTTTGTGTTACAAAATCCTTTGGCCTAAATCCTGACTGACTAATTTTAAAAAATGTCTATGCAGGTATGAATATAACTGCTGTGCTACAACCTTTTCTAGGATCTTGGAGATGATGGGGAGGTTAGATATTGGTCTGTAATTAGACAGCTGGCATGGCTCAAGGTTAATTTTTTTAACCAGAGGTTTGATAACTGCTAGTTTAAATGATTTGGGGACATACCCAGTACTAAAACTACTAGAAATTAATCATTTTTAGAAGTTTGTTTATTTCCAGCAGTATCTGTTGGGGGAAAGTCATGTGTATGGGATCAAAGATTCTAATCACAGATCAGATGCAACTATCTAGTTGCAAGATGCAACTGTCTAGTTGGTTTGTTCGGGTTTAGATTAATTGTATTAATTTTGTGCCTTATGTTTTCAACATAAGTAGCTTTCTTTATAGTTAGTTTTGCCACAGTAATAAATATAAATAAATAGTAATAAATATGATTATTTCTGTTATTCTCTATTAGCAAGGAGAAATATTTTGCTCTAGAAACACTAAGAGCTTTTTTACAATTTAGGTGATTATCCTTCCACATAGTTTGGAACATAACCAGGTTAGTTTTTTCTCTTTCATTATTCTTCTTTTAAGTTGGGCTACACTACTCTCTAAGCATTTGGTCACCTGATCAAGCTCAGTGGGGTTGGACAGCGATCCAATCAAAGCTGATAAGTCTGGAAGTTTACTGATAAAACTATCTGGAGTAGTTGTTGTAAATGTACATTTGAGGCTGTATTTGCGTGAAATGCATATATTTTGGTTAACACGTATTAACACATATTTTGGTTAACGAGAAACGGTACTGGTCTAAAATTGCATCAGACTGTGGAAGCATGACTATATTATCTATATTTAATCCAAATGTTAGTATTAAATCAAATGTGTGACCACCCTTATGAGTGCTATGTTTTTCTGTTGCAAAGATAACTAGAAACACATTTAAAAGTATTATATTGCTTTTTTTATATACTTGCTTGATAGCCTTCGTGTACAGCATTTAAAAGCACAGTTAACATACGCATCATGAGTATTGCCAAATGATGTAAAACCTCTTATATTCTCCAACCAAACACTAGCAAACTGTCAAAATGATTTTAAAAGTTTTTTTTTTTTTGTAATTTAGCCAAGCTTAAAGCTATTTAAATCGTAGATATTAGCAGTGCTAGCAAAAATTGCTATGGTAAAGTAGTGTCTCAGTGAACCGATCAGTCATAACATTAATACCACAAGGTCACTGACAGAAGACATGAATAATATTGATTATCTTGTTAGAGTGGCACCTCTAAAAGGGTGGGCTATATTATACAGCAAGTGAGCAATATGTAATCAAAGTTTATGTGCTGGAAGCAAGTATAAGGATCTGAGTGACTTTGACAAGGGCCAAATTGTGAAGGGCCAAAAATGACAGATCTTGTGGTCAATTCCTGGTATGCAATGGTTAATAATACCTACCACAAGCATTCCAGGGAAGGACAATCTGTGAAATGGCAACAGGGTCATGGGCAACCAAGGGTAACTAATATGCATGTGGGGTGAAGGGTAGCCTGTCGTGTCTGATTGCACATAAATAAATAAATAAATAAATAAATATGCATCTTTTTTGATGGTTAAAGATTTTTGCTTTCTACTTGGGTTCCTTTGGAACTTTTTTCTGAAATAGAAACTATTCATTGTCATTTCTACGTAGAAGCTTTTGAAAGTACCCCAGAGAACAAACTGAAATAGCCTTTAGTGCGCTCGATAGATGGATGGATTTTCGAAGACTGTAGAGTAAAAAAGTAAAAGTTATAAATATTAGCAGACTAACAGATTATTGTTGCATGCAGTGCTACAAAAAAACATTATATTCCTGCAATTACAGTGAGGGCAGCAGACTGTCTGCCACTACTCAAGTTAAAGTATTTATATGAAGATTTTTTTTTTTCACAAATCTACTTGAGCAAGAGTGAAATCATATAAAAGTAATATTGCATTACATTTTTTGTTTACTCACTATTGTATTCTTCACCTATTGGCAGACCAGAGGCTAGCAAAGCCGGAAAATAAAGACACAGCATATTGTTTGTGACAACTATGAATGAAAACCTTTGGCCTCATTGTGATATGATTTTCTTGAAAATTTCAGCACATACTGGTCTCACATTGTCAAGGACTTAAAATGCATTCTGTATCTTAAAACAGGGGAAGGTGTTTCTTTTTATACCTGTATATATTTCTAGGCATAGCCAATTAAATATAGATAGGAGGACTATTGCTACTTTAAATGAATGCTATTACATTAAAACAAATAGATCTATAGAGCAAACCCTAGTTTTTATATTAACAGTTAGTAAATTAGCTGTTTAATCTTTTCTATATACATCTAATGCTGAAGCCACGGTATATACATTATTAAACTCTATCCTAATGGCATGGAAATTTCAGGGAAATCATATCACTGTGAAGTTAAATACTTTTCTTCTTACTTGTCACAAACAATACCTTGCCATGTCTTTATTTCACAGTTATACATACAAGATAAGAAGACCATCAAATGCCAAGGACATCCTTCACAACAAACTTTCCCATAACTTTCTTTTAATCAAAACCACAATGACAAGTTCAAGGAGAAGCCATTCATTCCAAAAAGAGAGAACGGTGGAAATCAAAGAGAATGGATGAAAAAAAGTTGCAAAGGCTTTTGACAGGAGCCAAAAATCACTTAAAATGGTTGGAATTTGTGGCAGCCCTCACCTTGAGAAGGCCTCATCTAGATTGTCTAGAGATGTAAGGCTCAGAGTCACATATTTTCCTCAAACATTGCATTCCATGGTCACTCAGGGAGGTTTTAACCCTGAGAATACAGTTCCGTTTAGCAGACTCACCATTAATACTTGCTGCCTTAACATTGTAACCTTTGTGGTGCTCATCTCAAGGGTGCTTTTAAAGAAAAAGACATACAGCTTTGGAACAATTGCTTGGGGAGATTTCAAAGTGACCTCCAGCCAAAGTCTGGGTTATTATTTCTTTTAATATTTTGCACTTGCTACTCTGCCCTTCACTCTTACCCAGCTTTATTTCTTCAAGCATCATTTCTGTTGCTATACAGCACTGACTGACACATCCAGCAGTCTAAAATGAAGGGAGAAGGTTGAGAAGCAATGATCATTTCTGTCGCTGCAATATCTACTGTATTTATCACATCATTTATATAAATAATAAATAATATCAACGTGTATAATTTCTATTTTGAACCTTCTGTTAAGGACAACAGTAATGACAGCACTTAGAGCTGAAAAATGTCACCGTGTTCTCAAGTGAAATGTGTTTAAACGCCTGAACACAATGTCTAACCACATTGTGATGTGTGACATATTGTTACACAACCTATGAAAATGAGTTAAACAGTGGTATGTGTAAATGCAACCTGCAATGTGCTAAGGAACATGATCATCTGCATGGGTTTTCAAAGGTTTTTTTTATATGTCACCAACAACATTCCATCAGTGCAGCAAACCTCTGAGCATTACAAAAATATCAAATCATTAACAAGAGACAATTTCATACAGCAGTTTTACAGAAATCCAGGTGTAAAATTACATAATGAGCAATGGCAACAGTGGCAGAGAAAATCTTGCTGAGATAGCATGAGGTGGAAAATCCCAAACAGGAATCAATGCTCTTCTGGGTGACACCAGAAAGTGGGATAATAAATCATTACAGTTCTACAAGTGCATTCGGCAAATGCAAACAGAAGCTATTCCAATGAAAGGATATTCTGTTTGAGAATATTCTGGTAGCACAGGACAATGTTTATGTTTACACCAACAGCTTGCTAAATTGTTCTTTAAATAGATCTATAGGGCTCAAATACAAAGCACATTGTTGTCATGAAGAGGACAGTAACAATTCATCTAAAATTGTTGTACTACAAATGAAACTATTTTAACCCGATGGTTCATTTTACATTCATCTAAAAATTCAGAGCTGCTTGAGTTGCACAGTTACACATCAGCTGTCACTGGCAATCAGAAAAAGGGCTGTGTGCAAGACCTCAGTGTCCATTTTAATATTCCAAACAGAGAGAAACAGACAGAAAATCAATACCTTCATTTTTCCTTTCAATATTATAGAATGAGGGAAAACGGACAAAGCCTCAACAACTCATAAAATCTGAGATTGGCTTTAAAGCCATTTGCCATTTCATCTGAGTCTAAGCTATACACAAGCCTCTAGGGCAGAGATATTTAATTTTGTGCAATCACACACAATGTTTTTCAAGCTTTAGTCTAAATGGTCATGCAGTCAGGAATGTTTAGTTTACTTCGCTTGACTCAAAACTGACCTGACCCTCTATATACACTCTGTCTATATCTGCTCTGTATCTGTGTTCGTTTCGTGCTGCAAAAAAATCATATCTGTGTCTGGATTCACATTTAAACTGGGAGTGGCTGTGGATTCAACTATGCCTACTTCCACTATGCCCACAGAAACCCCAAAAAGCACTGAAAGAAATGTAGAAAAGCCAGCACTGTCAGGACAGTATTCTAATCCCACTTGTGTATTTATTTATTTATTTGTTTGTTTGTTTGTTTGTACGAGCCAACAGTATTTTCTAACAAATTTAAACCACCATGAGCCTGACCAGGCAGTTGCTAAGGTCCATTGATGGTTCTCTTCTTCCCACATTAGAGTAAATACCTCCTGCTTGTATACCTCTATTGTATAGTCTTTAACCTCTAGAGCATGGGTGTCAAACTCTGGCCCACGGGTCAGATTTGGCTAATGCTACAAATTCCATAATGCCCTCCTGTTGTTTTGGCACTGATGACATCATAAGGTGCTCCCGTTTGGTGGACGCGACCGCTGTTGCAAGCCGGGCGAGTCGTCCACCCGGGGTTTTCCGCGCCTTTTATTACACGCCCAACTCAGTAGCGATCCGTGCTTCGGGCAGGAAAGCCCACGCTCATCCAAGAAAAGATGCCAGGTATCTGGCTTGGGCACATCAGATTCAATCAGTGTGTTACAAACTGAGCAATAATTAACGTGTTCTTTATGCACTTTTTCTTGCTACTCAAAGGCCTGAATGGTTGATTTATTCATTTTATTTATTAGACTGTGGAAAAAGTTCATTGTTTACCTCAGAAGGCTGCAAATAGAAAAGAGGCATACAATTTTTATAAAAATTTTATTTAATATGCCATTGATATGTTTTTTTAACAAAAAAAATTGATTTTGCATGTCTGCAATATTAAGTTATCTAAGCGTTGCTTGTTCCATATTCAATGTTAAAGCAAAACTTGTATGGGTCCATATTAAAAGGTTCATTTGTTCAACGTTGGCCCACGGCTTTGTTTAATTTTAGATTTTGGCCCACTGTGTATTTGAGTTTGACATTCCTGCTCTAGAGTAATACATTTTATTGTTTAATGTTTTGTGTGTTGACCCTAGAAACAAGCAATGTTTATACACCCAATCAGAGAATATGTAAATGGGGAGAATTTATGCAGAACCACATATGTCAAATATAGTATAATAATCATTATATTACTGAGAATTCAGTCATTATTAAACACTTTAGAATAAGAAAGCATTTTCTTAATCTGGTAAAGAAAAAAAATATTTGAGGATAACACTTTAACTTCTAAAATGTCCCTGAAGCCTCTCAAGAATAGACTTGATGTATCTGCAATCAGTTGGGTAGCAGCTCTCATTCCTGTTCTTAATCCATGAAATTTTTATCATGGACAACTTTTATACTGCTGCCATGAAAGTCAAAGCATGAAGCCAAAGCAGAGAGTAAACATGACCTGAGCTCCACTTGTCCGTGCCTGGCATCATTATCACAAATCTCACAGATATGCTGTGTTTGTTTGTTTGTTTTTTCTGACATCTGATACAGAAAGTATGTGAACAGCAACTGAACTGTAAACCAAATGTTGCTTACGGTTTATTTGGAATGAGAAATTTGAATACAAATTATTTTTTAATAAATCTTGCCTGTCCATACTTAAAAGGAAATGACCATTTTAAACGTATTAGCACCACATATACAGATTGAGGTGGAATATGTAATCAAGTATAAAGGGTTTCAAATCTTTATGTGTATCTGAGTACTGAACTAAAGTCTTTTTCAACAAAGACACTCCCCAGCCAGTCAAGACACGACAGACTGACTGTCTCTGTTGAACAGCACTGTTTGATTTACTTTAAGTGGATATCAGGTTCTAAGGTGATACGATCAGACTCCTCCGAATCTGACTGTTCACTTGTCTACTTTGGTCCATGCTGTCTCTGTTCAGCTCAAATAAGAGCAAGTCCTACTCTCTCTCTCTCTCTCTCTCTCTCTCTCATTTCCACTTTCCTTCTCTCCTGTTTGACATTAGTTCTGACTTCATGCTTCCTCTAACCATGTGTGAAGTCAGCCAGGAACGATAATATTAAAAAAAATGATATTAAATGGTGACTATTAAATGGTGACATCATCATGGACACTTGAAAATATCACCATAACAGTATTTCAAATAGGCAGCTTTAACAACATTTGTAAAGCTCAAGCTCTTTATTTCAGTCTATGAAAAGAGTATCACAAATCGTTTAATTTTGTTCAACAGACAGACTAAGTTTGACTAATTATGTATAATTAAGTGCCTTTATGGTATGAAAATCAGTCATAATTGTGTCAGTCAAGGCATTCCTATAAATAAATTTAGTTAGCAGAATTTAGCTAAGCTAAAGTCAGGAAAAAGGCAGGGAAACACCCTGGACAGGTCACCAGTCCATCACAGGGCAGACACATAGTCTGTCTTAAGACTGTGAAAGGAAACCAGCGCTCTTGGAGGAATCACACACAAAGGGAAGTTATGCAAGACCCTCGTTGGCAACCCTGGCAGAAAATCAAACCCTGTCCTTTTTTACTGTGAGTAACACCATTACCCAATGCACCACCATGCCACACACTTTATTTAAAAAGCTTGTGTTTTTACCTAGCTAGTGTGGCAAAATTACAAATAAACAAACATCATGTTTACAGTGTAATCTAAAGCAACTGTATATTGATATATTAATATATTAACACTGAATGAACACACTGGTCTCACACAAATATTTATACAATAGAAGATGATAAATATCATCTCAAATACAGCATATAATAATGGCAATGTTAATTTGTTGTCATGTTGCAAGTTAGAAGGAATATGATAGAACCATAGTAACCATTGTATAAATATGATTTTCAAAACCCTTGCTATGCAAATTGTAGTTATATCCATGTGCATCCATTTGATCAGGGCATTACTCCCACATAAAGTGCTCGTGATGCCATTAAAGCTGAGATGGAAAAAAAAACAGCAGTAAATAGGACTAAAGTGTGTTTCTCATGCCTTTAAGCACTTTGTCAAAGCGGTATCAGATTACAGATTACATGCGAGCAGAGCTTCAGTGTGACAAGACTTTTTTTTTTAAGATTTCTGCAGGCATTGTAGGAAAAACACTGCTGCAATTGTTGATGATCAGAGATTACACAGCATCAAACCTCCACCATTTATTGAGAACTTCCCCAAGGCTATTAGCTCACATTATAAAACAAATGCAGGAAGATGCTAGAACCTATTGACATAACCTGTATTTGTATTTGGTTGACTGCATGAGAAGAGGTATTTTACAAAGTAATTTCATTTTGCTATACATTAGTGTGAAGGAATATTTATAATATTACTAGGACAGAAAAAAAATGGATTTATAGCAGGTTTCTTAGTCCACAAAGCTTTCAGTAAACACATGATCAGGGTATTTGTAGTACTAATTCCTTTAAAGAAAAACCAAGGGATAAAAACTACAGAGTTATTGTCTGTAAACCACCTAACACATTAGAATGTGATTAAAATGTCTAAACATAGCACGTTAGAGACAGGGCATTTTGATCCACAGAGT
Source organism: Duopalatinus emarginatus (assembly GCA_028565595.1). NCBI lineage: Eukaryota > Metazoa > Chordata > Actinopteri > Siluriformes > Pimelodidae > Duopalatinus > Duopalatinus emarginatus. The sequence goes on from JAOVVF010000051.1 coordinate 11,654,897, forward strand.
CTTCTCTTGAGAGTTTGGAAAATAACTGAATTATCGTGGCTACCATAAGCTCATCAAAGCCTTTATAGTTATACTTAGAACTATACTGCATTGCAGATATAATCTATATTTGCCTTATTATGTTGCTGTTATTTTATTTAATATTTAAAACCGCACATTTTGCATCATACACTCCCTCAGTACTGACAAGCTGGAAATGTTAATGAAAATTTTTCTGGCAGATTTTTGACAATATCTGTAACTTCTGTGACCGGGCAAAAGTTTGGATTGCATTTCTTACTGCTGACAAATGTGCCATGGGCTATCTTCTCCATAAATTCCTGCTAATTACTGAAGAGTGCTAATGTTTTACTATGTCATGAAAAGTGAAATAGGAAAAGTGGTCATTGTTTTCAATTTGGGCAAACAAAGAATGTGAAGACTCCCAATATCATCTAGGTGCAAATGTTGCTTGATAGCTACATAATATAAAAAAAATCCCAACACCAAACACATTTTCTTACTTTTATCTAAAAATCCCTGATCAAAAACTAGCTCTATAATAAAAAGATAGCAATACTGTGCTTTTAAAACATTCACTATTGTCATGAAGTAACCCAAGGTAGGATGCAGTTGCAGGTAAGGTTTATAATACAGCTAAACAAAGGTAAACACATCCAAATCAAAACACAAAGGCAAAGAAAGTGACAGGCTAAAGTCGTGTCATCTGCAAACAGCAATAAAAGGCAAAAAACAAGACAAAGATTATTTGAAAGAAAATACTTGATAAAGCCAGGTAGCGTGTACACTGAATGTAGTAGTGTCCAAAATCTGTTTAAATAACCTGTGGTGGTGATTGACAGTGATATATGACTGTTGTGCCTGATTAATACTCTGACTATTTGTGTGTCCGTGGTTTATGATTCTGGGAGAGATTTTGTTAGCAGCAGCCTTGTTTGAAGGTATTATGGGAATTAGTCTTCTGAATTGCTTATAACATAAACTGTAGGTACAACTCGAGACTGGGATCCAATTACCATGGGTTTGGGTATCTTTTTTACTTTCAAGTAGGTATAGTTACAAAATATTTTTTTAAACTTTGTTTTGATCATCATTCTTAAAAGGCCATTAAAATTATGTTATTTTATTATAGATTCCTAGCAACAACAACAAAGTGATAATCCAAATCTGGTACTGGTCAGTATGCATTATTAGTATTTTAGTATATTAGTAAAATAGAACCACTTATGTTAATAAAATCACAGGGGAATATCCCACAAAATAAAATCCACCTGCAATTTCTATAGGCCTACTTAAAGGGTTTTAGAAGGCTATCATAGGACAGATATACTGACTGCTATAACACTCAAATGTGTTGCCAGATTATATAAACTGCTCATCATCCATATGGAAACTAGCTGGCACAACTAACCATCCATGCACATGCAGCCCAACTATTCAAACAATAGGACTCTGGATCACATTGATTCTCCAGCATGGCCATAAACCCTGCCAGTCCACAGTGTGTAAAATAATAATGACAGTGATGCAAAAAGCAAGCTGTGATAATAACAACCTCTAATGGAGCACTCTTATCGGCATCAAATTCCAATAATGGACATCATATAAAATGTAAGTAATTACACTGTGCAAGCAGAGGGTGTCCTGGGCAAATATCATTATTATAAAATTAGAGCAGAAGGCTGGAGCGGATCATGCACACATTTGGATGGAGGGCCCTGGGGATGTTGAATGGTGTAGGATACACAAAGTATTGAGGCTATTCCATAACTCCCTGTTAAAGTTCACTCTAGAACTTCCCAACCTGTACTTAAATGCCATTTGCTTTAACGGGGGACTAGTAGCATGTTCTTGGCTCTAGCAATCTGACCAATAGTATCTTCAGTCACATTAAGAAATAAAGCAGCTCCAGCAATAATAATAATAATAATGTGATTTTTTCACATTTAATTTTTTTATTATTAATATTATTTTCTTATTATTTGTAGATCAACCAATTAAATCAATTAAATTATGACATACATTTGTATGATAATTAGATAGTCACTTAGTTGTAACAATTACTACTTAGTTGTATTGATGTCACCTAGCAACTACCAGTACTGAGCTATGAGACCTGGGAGCAACAATGTTTTTTTGCCAGTTTGCCTGAATGTTTCGTAAAAATAATTATTCACTCCAATAAGTCTTCGAAATGAACATTCTTGGACTCGTGTGATGTGGGTACAATTACTGTGTCTCCAGCAGCTTGGCTATGAAAATTACTGACAGGGTGCAACATTATTAATAATAAATGGTATAATTTTGTCCTTAACTGGTTGAAACAAAATTCAGAAAATATAATATAGGAAATAATATAAACCAGAAGATAATATTATGGATACTAAATTAATCTGTTGGCATAGACACCACATTGAATTTGTCCCAAGTTGCATATTCCTTCAAGGCAAATCCCCAAGCACATACTACTTTGCTCATGTAAACAGTACAATTCTCACTCAGCCCTGTAGATCAGTAAGTGGGCTTGCATGATTTTACAGGTGTAATCAAACCTTTAGGAGTGTATAGTATATTTTATTAGTATTACACTGTATCAGTGAACAGTTTTTGTGTAGTAGTATTACATCATATATAGTGTATTGTATAGTGCATTAGTATTACATGGTGCATAGTGTATAGTATAGTGTTTTGGTATTGCCTGGTGTGTAGTGTATAGTATAGTGTATTAGCATTACATGGTGTGTAGTGTACATCGTTGTGTATTAGTATTACAGTGTGTATAGTGTATAAGTTTTACATGGTGTGTAGTGTATAGTGTAGTGTATTAGCATTACATGGTGTGTAGTGTACATCGTTGTGTATTAGTATTACATTGTGTATAGTGTATAAGTTTAACATGGTGTGTAGTGTATAGTATAGTGTTTTGGTATTGCCTGGTGTGTAGTGTATAGTATAGTGTATTAGCATTACATGGTGTGTAGTGTACATCGTTGTGTATTAGTATTACATTGTGTATAGTGTATAAGTTTTACATGGTGTGTAGTGTATAGTATAGTGTTTTAGTATTGCCTGGTGTGTAGTGTATAGTATAGTGTATTAGCATTACATGGTGTGTAGTGTACATCGTTGTGTATTAGTATTACATTGTGTATAGTGTATAAGTTTTACATGGTGTGTAGTGTATAGCATAGTGCATTACTTTTATGTGGTGTATAGTACATAGTATAGTGTTTTAGTATTACATGGCGCATGATGTATAGCTTAGTGTATTAGTATTATGTGATGTGTAGTGTATAGTGTATTTCTAAACCATATTTCATGGCCCAAAATATTTCAGGGTGCCCATCAGTATCCCACTGCATCACTATTGATTTACATGGTGTGTAGTGTACAGCATAAGGTACTGGTATTACGTGGTGTGTAGTGTATATTAAAGTGTATTAGTATTACATTGTGTGTAGTGTACAGCAAAGTGTATTAGTATTACATGGTGTGACGTGTACAGTATAGTGTATTTGTATTCTGTGATGTATAATAGAGTTGTATAAGAGTTTAGTGTATTAGTATTATATGGTGCATAGAACATAGCAAGTATTACATGATGTATACTGCACAGTGAAGTGTATTAGTATTGCATAGTGTGTAGTGTACCGTATAGTGTATCTCTAAACCATACTTCATTGCCCAAAAATATTCCATTCCCACTGATTTGTATGCAATGAAAATCACCTACTATATATCTTTCTCTTTTTTCATGAATTACATGCTAAAGTTTTGGTGGACACTGGACAGTGATCCATGTAGACATGCTATGATGCAAAATTTAAATGCTTTTTTCACACACCTTCCCATGAATGCATTTGCATTTATTTGACAGATGATGCATACTCTTCCTTTTCCAATGCATGCATAACTGAGAAAAAGGAAAAGCTATATGATAACCAATTTGTGCTGTGCATCTCTGCAGGCCATAAACATGTAGAGAAGGGGATGTGACCTCTGAAGCAAATGCCAAGATGAGGACTCACCGCTTTTTTACATCGATGATCAAGGCAGTCCCACTAGCATTCCATCAAAGTCATTGTGCCATTATTTATTACAAGTATTTGTTTTATTAAATCGCAGCCCTGAGGTATGTTGTTTGCCCCCTCAGCTCACGTGCATCCATGCACACACCTCCAGTAAAATTGTGCTTGTAAATGAAATCAGACTTAACCATGCGTTGGCTTTTCATCAATCTCTGTGTGATGGCTGCTCGCCCTTGATTCATGGCTCCCAACCTCTTCAGCTCCTCCCTGTGTGTTCAGATATATGTAATGGCCTTCTATAGCTAACTCTCTGCTGAGCTGTCGACCTGCCTAAGGGACAAGCACTGAGGGACAAGGATCACCCCCAGCCATTAGCCATTACCAACACCAAGATACACATTTATAATAGCTTTATATATACCCAGATGCAGACCCAGCCAAATATTTGTGCTGATCGAGTTAACAGTTTTTCTGCAGCAGATCCTTTTTGTGGCCTGATACTGCCAATAAGGTAAATTATTATTTACCTGAAGGCAGTTCATAGGGAAAGTGAAGAGCCTTCACAGAGTTTTATTGATTTTTATTTCATGATTAGTGAAGTGGTGAAATGGTTAGTTGAAATATGAAAATTATATGAACAACTTTAAATGGATGTGTCTTATTAGCCATGAATTAATCACTGCTGTTCACTATTCAGTCATGTTAACTACTTAAAAAGAATTCAGCAAGGCTTTTTATGCTTTCACCTTAAACAAATTTTAGTATAAAAAGTAATACATTTTAGTATAGTTTGTAAATGTATCATTTTTTAAATACATTAGATTGGATTAGATTGTAAATAGCATATATTTGATTGCATATGATAATACACAATCTGATAGATTAATATCAGTACCTTGAAAACAGTTGTTTTGATGACACTGAATTTCAACCCAAACAATGCCTGATGACAAATATGCTGTGACTGATTTTATAGTTGCTATTAGTATCATCCATCAACGAGCTGCACCTAGGTCAAGGCTTTGCAGGTCCTGAAGTGTGTATGTAAGTGTACCCCGCTCTGTCCCGCACCCCGACATCTCTATCTGCCCAGTTGTGACATCCCATTAGCATAAACAAGCGACGGTGGCCATGTCTGGCTGTCAGGGTCCTGTCAGTGGCTGCAGAAGAGACCTTGGTGCATTAACCTGGCCAACTTATCTCCCACGCTGTCCTCAGAGGGGAGGATTACTGCACAAGAATTGCTTTCAGGAGCCCTGTCACTCCTGGCTGATTAGAGGCCGTCTGCTCTGCCCAGACAACTCAGCTGGCAGACAACGGGGAATCCCGCCTGTTTGCATGGCCCCACCTGCTGAGTCTCGTCCATGGCACTAATTGGCCGCTGTCATTATCCCAAATCCAGCTAGCTGGATGTGACTAGTTAGGAATTGGCACTTTTACCTCTCTATTAATAACACTGGCACTCTCTGAGCACACTCAACAGGCAGGTGATACACGCTTGGCAAAGTCTGGCCACTGTGCAGCTGTGCCATTAGCACTTGGAGGCTAATCCATGACGAGAACCTCAAGGTCAAATCAAACTAGTTTCAAAGCAGTGATTCTACACCAATCACTTAATTAAGCTAGAAACAAAACCCTGACTGATTTCTCCCTTTTTTTTCCCATTTTGCGTCTACATGTATATATATCCGAGGTGACACAAAGCAAATGACCCATACATACACTGCTCACATAGAAATGATAGTAAGCAGTCTTACCCCAGATGCCACTTAAAGAACAGAGAATGTTTACTTCTGGATGTTTACTTCCCAGTTCCTAAGAAAGCCCTGATGCATTTGTTCATGTACAAAAACAACAAAATGATTATGAAGCAATAACACATGTTTATTGTAAATCGAATTTCTACCATAGCTAATTATGCAATATTAATTATTAAGTACACTACATGGACAAAGGCATGTGGACAGCAATCATTGCATCTGTTGACCTTTCCTAAACAAACACAAAGTTAGAAGTACATAATTGTACAGGGCGCCTTGTATGCTGTAGCATGACAAATTCCCATCACCGGACCTAAGAGGCTCAGACCTGTTCTAGCATAAAGCAAGCTCCATGGTTTGCCAACAGTGGAGTGGAAAAACTTGAGTCCTGACCTTACCTTTACTGAACAGCTTTGGGATAAACTGGAATGCTGACTTCACTCCCGGCCTCCTCGCCTGACCTCACTAATGCTCTTGTGGCCATGCTTAAGTATGTAGTGAAAAGGTTTCCGGAAAAGTGAAAAGTTTTATGAGGGATACTAAATCAGAAATGGAATAAAAGCACATCGAGGTGATCAAACTTTTGGCCACATAGTGTATCATGTTAAACACCTGAAGTGTTTTGACCTTATACTAAAACTTTTGATTTCATTTTGTGTGCTTATTAAGCAGAAATTTTTCATTTCACATTGTTAAGGAACAGACCGGAGGGCAGATGGAGGGCTTGTTTGTTAGTGTACAGGGATGGAACATCAGAAGGATGCAGCCAATTTAATGCAGGTCTGATTTGCATTAATCTGTAAGGTAAACTTAAATTAGGTTTTTTTTGCCCTAACTGTGGGGGAACAAGCTACAGATGGATGCCCTCTCAGCATCCAGCTGCTTTGAAAAGAATGACTTTTTAAATTACCCATAAATCACTGTCAGCACACAAGGGGCCGCTGTTCCAGTGGCCAGTCAGCAGTCAGAGGAGGGCGCTAAGGTGGCACAGCAATCTCACACCCTATGGCATGCCTCACTGCTCCACTCCAGATACATAGACATACATATAAATATACAAATATTTACACTGACACACAGTAGGACAAGTAGGCCCACACTACACACAAAAGGAATGAGGAGAAAATAAGTTCATTAATTGATTAAACATCCTAATCAAAGGATGTCCTTCTGGCATTCCCTTTTATATCACTCACACACAAGCAGACACACTCAGACAATGTGAGAAGCAAACAAGTCGATTAACAAAAACTTCAATTAAACCAATCCAAGAGCATATTCATATATTTTAAGCATCTAATAAAGCAAGCATTACAATTGCAGTGATAAGATAACTATCAAGTGGTTTTTACTTGAACAGATCAGCAAAATGTGCAAAAAAACTGAACACAAGTGGGATAACTGTAATTAAATATGCTGTGAAATGTGCCTGTTATACATTTAGTAATAAATATGAAGCAACAAACTCAAATTTAGTGTTAAAATATGTTTACACAAACTACTACTACACACACACATACAGTACTGTGTAAAAGTCTTAGGCACATGTGAAGAAATGTTGTGCAGAGGTTTTTACTATTTGAAAGAAAACCC
>JAOVVF010000051.1:11681376-11702738 GCA_028565595.1 Duopalatinus emarginatus
CTCTCTCTCTCTCTCTCTCTCTCTCTCTCTCTCTCTCTCTCTCTCTCTCTGTGTGTGTGTGTGTGTGTGTGTGTGAGTGTGTGTGTGTGTCTTTATGTTCTTTTGCTTTTCTCTTTTCATATTTTTACGTTGAATACCAGATATGTCATGAAGTGTCACATACTACTAAGAAAGTAAAAAGACTTGTGAGACCTTCATGCCAGCATGGTTTATAGTCTGTGTAGACTTACATACTGGCTTTCCCACACAAATTTTACAAATCTGACCTTAGACATAGTAATATTCTTTCATCTTTTATTGATGTGTATTATATCACACACCTAGAAGAGAGGAGACAAAGATCTGGGAACTTGAGGTGCTATTTGTTCATGTTTAACTGTAATTTCACTAACTGGGAATGTGTGTATTTCCCATGAGCAGAGCGTCTCTAAAGCTATGTGAATCTCAGCGAGTGGATGAGGTTTGAAACCATGTGAGCTATTTCACAGGAACTGGCCAGGATGCTTTGGTGGTCTTGGTCAAACGCCATGTCTGCCAGCGGCCTTGTCCTGCGGGGGCTGACAAGAACCGTGTCGCCTTGCACTCGGGTGAGAGGAGCTTGTGACGGCAGATTTACTCCAGCAGTCTTGCCAGTCTGGCTGGCCACGGACACCACGACATACCTGTCAATGAGGTGTCACTGTGTAGCGCGCCTGCAGGGCTTTCTTTCTTCTGAGCCTAAAACCACGGAAAAACTGACTCGACACCTCCACATCAACACATTGCATGTGTGAGCTCAGTCCCGTCCCTGCAATTCTGCCCAGGCAGTTATGGCAAAGACATGCCTTCGAGCTGTAACAAGGCATTAATCCATGATAACTTTTCCCCATGCCAACATGTGGGTGCAGACCTCACCCCTGCTGCCTGGCCCACTCCTGCCAGCCTGAATAACTCTACCATAGCTGTAAGATCTAGGAGGTAATATCGACTGACTGTGTGGGGGGGAAATGGTCTCAATAGGCAGTTATAAATCTTTTTCTCCTTTTATTATGACAGACACAAGACTTAAAATGCTTTGTGCCAGCCAGTCCTTGAGAAGACTTTAATGTGCTTGAACATATCCATATGGATAATAAGATATGCAATTCAACACAAGACTGCCAGTGACTGCTATGACGTTTAAAGCTTAATTCCTTTAAATCCCGAGGTAATTTTTTCCCCATGCTTTTACATTTTCAAACTCAAACATTTCAAAAATAATCCCTCACACGAGATCAAGAGATTGGCACCTCACTTAAAGTAATCTAAGATTTCCAGTTTTCTTAGTCACTTTGTATAATAATTCCTCGGAGCGTGACACTTGCTATTATTTTTATCTGATTTTGACTCCATGTATGCGATTCTTGCATTGCCAGTGCTCTCTGCATGATCTAAACGCAATGGGCACATTCTGAAACTCACATTAAAATGCGTCATGTGTTTTATAAAAGTGGTATATAAAATAAGTGATGCACCTAGACCACAGCAGGATGCTTTGTTTGTGTCAAAATAGTAAAATGGTAGTGGCCGCTAGCTGTTCTGTCCTCTAGTGATTAAGCACATAAACTATTTAAACACACGCTAAATACTTTTGTAAATATTTCACTGTACGATGAAGTAACGAGAGAGATGAGTTTGGAAAATGCTGTCAACTACAAATCTACAACAAAACAGTGCCTCACTTTTTCCACTCTCATTTTCACAAGCTGATCTCTCTCTCTCTCTCTGTGTGTGTGTGTGTGTGTGTGTGTGTGTCTGCCAGCATGTTTCATTTGGTTGTTAATTTTGTCAGCTTTTAAGTTTGCACCAAGTTAATTCTTGCAACTAAAATTAAAAATATAGTGGCTGTGAGCCAAACCTAAGCATTGCTAAGCTCCTTCATCCAATCTGTTCACTACTGAACCACTAGGGGGCACTTGTTATTGGCCTTCATGAGAAAACAGATTGTAAAAGGCATTGGTTCTGTGATGAGTCTTTATTTCAAAGCAAGTGTAAATATTAGAGGGCGAGAAGACTTTAGCCCGCAGACCTGATGCTTGTGATATTAACGAATGTCATATAAAGACAATAACAGCAAGCCTTTATTGGTATGCATTTCATGTCTTTCATCAACAGGATTGTAATTCTTTTTTGACAAGTTTGGCTCACTTGCAGAAAGCGTATGCTGAGACATGTCAGAGGTGTCAGAGGGCTCCGAGTCAGGATTCCTGAAAGCCAAAACTATTCTAGCAACTAGATAAACCACAGAAACACTGAGCTGTCTTGTCTGATTGGTTTTGTGGGCTGTGAAAGACTCAGGGATGAAAAGGGGATTAAAAAAAGATATATTCTCTTTGAAAACTGTATAAGTAAATTTTATACTGTCTCTATCCATCAAACCGTGACAAATGTTTACTTTAAAACACACACAACACAGACTCTACACGCCAATATTCTTTATGACTGTTCTCTTCTTCCATTACTCCACATGCTGGAAAAGAGCGCCGTCCCAGAATGTATAATCAGAAGTTTTCATATAAGGGCATTTTAGAAAGTGGTCTATCATTCTTGTTGAAACACCTAATTTTATACAATTGCAGACAGACAGAAACTTTCATTTGCACCCACACCCACAATGTGTTCTCTCTCTCTCTCCCTCTCTCTCTCTCTCCCTCTCTCTCTTTAATATGGTACAGACAGCAGATATGCGCATACACACTTACACATAATACAGAAGTGGCGCCACAGTCTGCTGGGTGCATTTATTATGGATCAACGCTGCCAATACTTTCAACACCAGTCCAGCCTTCTCCAAACAGCTACAAGCTGATACATGATGGATCTCATTCCACCACAGATGACTGATGCAGACAGTTCCCATGTCTTCTCTGCCAATCCTGGAGTCCAGAAATCCTCACACTCCAACACCTGAATCATCCGAATGATGAATTTGGAACAGGAACACAGCGAGTTGAGATTTAGACCTTAGACCTCGACCCAGAGCATTGGGTTTTCCTGCAGATTTCTCTCCCGAATAAATGTGATCTGTTCCACTACATTATAAATTAAGCTCACATGCCCTCTTCTGAAGTAACCATGCATAACTGTTAAAAGCTGGATCTAGGAAGCTTAGTCCAACTTGCCTTTAAATCTTCTTCTGATAAAATGTCAAAAATGAGAAATGCTATGAGTGAAGTACAAAGTCTGTTGCCAGTGCTGCAGAAATTATCCTAGGGGTACAAAAGGAATAGGTGGAATGATGGCACGCAGCCCACACAGGCCTGGCCATGGGGAGAAAATTACAGGGAGAAGCTGCCAGTTTCTGCTGCCATAAGCCAGGCAGAACAAAAGGAGATGCAGCTTGTGGTTCGATTAAGCCAAATTGACTCAAGCATACGAAGATTTTTTTTTTTCAAAGTATAGAAATTCTTGAGTTGATGAAAAATAAATATCCATGATGTCAATGTAACATGCAGAGAACTTTCAGACTGTTTTGATTTCTAGCTACCTGATGTTGAATGTTGTTAATATGAGGTTATAAGTATACAAGTCTGATATGTTCTTTGTAGGAAGGCACGTCAAAACGTATTCAAACATCATTAGCTACTTTCTGTGGAGAATTTACTAATGTTCAGGACAGAACAATAGGTATACTATGTTATACTCCATATATATACACCAGTTATACTGACAATAAACACCAGATAAAATCAGACATTTTAGGTAATTTAGTTACTGATAACTGAGTAAATATTTTAGTTTTATTTCAATCAATCTTTCATTATGGTAAGGATTCAGATTTTTGATGTTTAAAAAAATGCATAAATACATCAGAAACATGTTCATCTCGGCCATGATGAAGCTAGACCATTCAGCCTGGAGAGAAATGTTTTACTGATGAATCAGATATGGAGTAATCTCATCCACCACCGCACTGAGCACTTTGAGAAATTTGAGTGATGGAACGGTTTTAACACCTGTGCACTTCGCTGATTCATTAGAAGAAAATGATAACCTTGCACACGACTTATACAAACAGCAGCTCATACCAGTGCCTGTATAAAATTCTAGTGAATAGGAAGATAAAACATTCAGCATAACAAACTGTACCTGCTTCTTCATTACATTACCTAACACCAGCTACGTGTTCAGGACTGCTGAACAATCTGGTTTACTAAATGATATTCTGGTTGACATAATGATTTTAATTATTTAGGTAAGGGCATGGTGGTAAAGAACTGTAAGTCCTCGCCTGGTGTCACTGTAGGTTGTACAGTGTGTAGAAAGTTCATTAGAGATGATCCTTTATTATGACATAACAGGCTGATGCTCATTATTAATGATAAGGAAAGTAGTTATTATACTAATACACAATAATACAGAACCTTAATAAAGTCCAGAAGGTATGCACATGCTTCACATAGTAATTATTGTAATAATACTGTATTTTTTAAAACCGAGGAACAGCTTATGTCAGCCTATAGCTTGATATGCATCACATATGGCCTATTACTAATTAAATTACTAATTACCTTTCTTTTATTCACCACCATGCTCAGGCAATGCATCATAAAGTATAAATGCTGACCAAATGAAAAGTTCTGTAAAGTTCGGTTTTGCTATCTATCTATCTATCTATCTATCTATCTATCTATCTATCTATCTATCTATCTATCTATCTATCTATCTATCTATCTTCATTGCTCAAATATAAGATGTCAGAACATTCAGGCAAAGCCTGCATTATAATTGGTGAGATCTTTTCATTTGGTCCTCTTGAGATCTACCCATGATGCAAGTCCAAGGTTACATTTTACTCCAGGTCTGTTACAGTTCATTGATTTTATATGACGTTTCTAAACGTCTAGCAGAAAGGTGTGAGCTTTTGATATACCGGTCTTTCTCAGTTTATTATTTTTTTTTTTTCAGGCATCCAAATTGTGGTATCCACATTCTAGTCGGAAAGATATTTAGTCAGTTACTAAGCAACAAACACCAGCAATAAGAATCCGTTTTGTTGCCAAGGCGTGGCTGGAAAAATCCAGTGTGAAAGTTTAAAAGCAGTGATTTTTACCACCCTGGCATGGGGAAAGTGAAATTGTGGGTGGCCAAGCAAGCCCTCCTCATGGTTGAGGCCCTGACACCTGATTGTTAGTGATTCCGGATAAATGCCAGTGTCTGGGTGGCATGCTGTGGTTTAATGATACAGAGCTTTCTCTTATATCACTAGGAATGAGATGGTCTACAAGTGAGGGGGAGACATGGTCTCTGAGAATCTATCAGCATTTAGCTGGAGGCTGCAGAACTTAATGATACCATTGTTCAGAAGGATTTTTAACGCTGCCTACTAATGTGGAACAGTGTAAATTACAAATGATGAATCGGTAATAGTGCAGTGCTAATCAGCAAGGGGGAAACGGGTGTGATTATAATGGAAGACACTTATTAAACAGTAGACTGTAGCCCCGGTATCTCCTGAAAACTGAAGAAAACTAAAGAAGGCCAACATGCTTTTAGTTATTAATTAAATGAATAAATATAAATAAATTGAACACATTGTTTATGATCCTACATTTAGCTAAATATGTCTGTAGCCCATGAGGCCAGTGCACATTAGCCAGTCTTTTTTTTTTTTTTTTTTGGCATCATGTACACAAAGAGGGGCAGTGTTTCTCACTCTGCATGGGGGAAATTTAAAGTCTGTTTTGAAAACTGCCAAACACCCACAGTGCACTAGGCCATGTTACATAGTCCCGAGCATGTTATGACTACCCTCTCAGACGACTATCAATATGTCAAACTTGCAACAAATCACTCAACAGCATAGTTTCATCACTTCTCAAACTGTATGCATGGAAAAATTAAGCTTATCAGACTAATATTATCTTTAAGTCCTACACCGCTTTGATACTAATCCCCACTCATTTAAGGCTGCCTTTAAATGGACTGGCGTTTTATAGCGGCATGGCAGTATTCTTTCGTCTTGTCATATAAGAAGCTTTAAAGTTAATCGATAGAGAAAGAAACTTTAGTGTCTTCATTCTTCACCAGGGTCAAGTTGTTCTTTTCATGCCAATAGACTTTAGGCTGCAGACAGAGCAAGAATGTTTTTACATGTGATCAGTCATCCACTATGTGTTTCAGGCGCCACACAGATTAAATGAAAGAATCTGAAAATGAAGGTCTTTAACTTTTAATCCTTTTACAAAGACCCTTCAGACTGTCTGAGGATGGATGGCGTCTGTGGGGAAAAAAAAAACTGAAGTCACTGATCCACTCCTTCTTAGGCATAAGAATTAAATTCTAACACCTATACATATGTCACTTGCTCAGTAGTTTTGACATTGTAGTCCAGCCAGGGTAAATAATATAATAATCAAGCCATCAGATTTCACATGCAGCATTCACAGACAAAAGGGGAAAAAAAACAATAATGCAGTTTAAGTGGTTTTATTTCAAATGACTTTGGACTACATGGAAATAAAGAATAAATAGGTGTTTCTCTTAATTTACAGGTTTATGATTACTCTATTGCCACTTTATATTCACAGCTGTAACAATCAAGCTGTAACAATTACACCGTAATTCATACTTTATTTGAGGTCTATAAAAAAACTTAGATATTTTTTTCCGAATAATGGAAAAAAAAGCTTACAATTCCTTCAGTAAAAATGTCCTTTAATTTTCCGCAGCGCGAAATGATCTCCACATAAATACATGAACCCAGAGTATGCTCAATACAGTAGACGCTGGATATAAGTAAATACTGACCTCTGTTACAAGGCATAAACAAACAAACAAACAAACAAACAAACAAAGGTTAAAATAACACCACATATACATCGCAGAGACATTCCTACACTTCGGGCAGTGCTTGAGAGACGGGGTAACCCGCAGGTTCAGTTCGGACAGGAGCACTTGCACTCGGATAAGACTGGATATTGCACGGGGATCCATGTGCACTTGGAGAAGCGCCGGGACGTGCAGTGCCAGCGCAGCAGCGTGTAGTGCGTAGACTTGGAGGGTTTACACATCATGCCCTCGGGCACTGAACACGAGCGCTTTGTCAAGCAGCTGCCCACTTTTAGATAGCGCGGCCAAAAGCGGCTGCCCAAGTCCTGCCACGCGTACACCACCGGGCAAAAGGCGTACGACCACAGCCACAGCTGGAGGCGCCTGCGCAGCTTCTTGTTGTGTTTCTTGGCGTCGTGTGCCGTTTCGAAGTCCAAAGCGCGGATCTCTTTGGGTATAGGACGCTGCAGAAACTGCTCTCGTGTCCCGTCAGTGTCCATGCCGGGGTCTTCGCGTTTGTCCTCGGGCGACACGACGGACATGAAGCGCGCGTCGAAGTGCGCTCCCAGCATGCTGCGCAACTCTGTCTCGTTCAGGTCGCGCTCTTTGGGGTCGAGAAAGGGATCCGGGGCTTCATAGAGCAAGGGAGGCAGGCTGTCGCTAGGGACAGGACGCAGGAGGTAGTGCATTGATGTGTGATGCTGACACGAGCCGCCTTCTAGCCGGAAGCCGAGAGCGAAAAATAGCACGCACATGACCAGAAAGTGAGGCAGGTTATCCATGTTATCCATTTGAACTGGCGCGCAAGAAGATCTCGGGGGTAAATCCTGGAGAGGCGCGAACGTCCGCTCGTGCAAAAGCGCCAAATCGTGCCTATATACAACACTAGTAAAGAGTGTCCTGCTCTAGAAGTTCGGTGTGTGTCCGACGGGCCGCTCCACACGACGAGTAGATTTCGCAGTAGGACACGTGAGAAGTGCGCATCCACCAAGTCGCCTAGTTGAAGGTCATGCCAGGCGCCAGTGCAGTAGTAAGCGCATGGCTCCGGCACACGGCGCGCGCTCGGCGCTCAGCTCCTCGATGCTGCGTCCGCGTGTCTCCGCACCGCCCCGCGTCCGCATGGTGCTTCCTCGCCTTGTGTCGTGCAGCGTCCAACTGAGAGTCGCCATGGCTCGTCCGATTTATGCGCGCCGTTTGTGATGTAACGCAAAAAGCCCAGTGAACGCTGGGGGTTTTGCCAGGGCTCCCCCGGCGCCTCCTTCTCTCAGAGGGAGGGGTGGACGGGATGGTGGAGCGGGGCGCAGAGGGTGCATGCGCACATCACGATCACAACCTGTTCCAGTCTGACACCTAGACAAGGAGTTTAAAGGGTCTCGTTAAATCTGCATTCTTTTTTTTTTTTTTACTTCCGAACATGCATGACAAGTCAACATGCAGTTGAAGTCATACATATATTCACATTTAAACACCTGGCATATAGAGGTGTATTTCAGGATGAGTTTGTAGGAGTCGGAAACTGAGAGCATTTGCTTTAAAGCAGCACTCCTGCATGTGATCTCAGGATCAACTCTTCAGGACTGAGACAGCTGAATTAACAGCAGTAGAAAGAAGGATCAGCCATGAGGGCATGTAGGGTTAAAAAGCCTCTGTGTTGGGAACTCCTCTGGGTGGTGTTTCCGATATTCCTGTATTCCTGTTCCCCTTTAATGTCTAAATTGACCTTGGAGTAATTTTCTGGCCTAATACTGTGACAATATATGTCCGGCGCCAGTAGGATGTGAGGTCTTACTCGAGACAAAGGAAATGGGGTGAAATTATGTTTCCAAGATAAGAGTGCCAACCGACTGTAGTGACAGGGGGATATGGTGGCCCCGTGCCCTGAGGCAAATACTGCAAAATAGTTAGAATTACTTTGGACAAGAACGGAGAAAAAAGTCCATCAGAGGACAAATATACAGTACACAGGTTGATTATACAGGTCAACTTGGCAAAGTTTCACAGTAAGCATGTTTAAAAAGCAAGTGAACTCCTATGCAGTCCTATTATATGCTGTAATAATTCTATGATGTGATGTGAAAATCGACCCTGATTGTTACTGTTAAGTTTTTCCACCATAAACAACTATACTATAATATAATGATCAACTGGATCACTTTACAGTCCAGCTGTACAGTGCGTCATTGAATTGGCTGCTGTCTTCTTCTGTTAGGGATCAAACTTCGCATGCTTTAATTGTAAATACATACATCACTGATGACCTTTTATGTATTTAGCACCAGTATGTGTTTCAAATTATTTCATTAACAGGTCTATTTACCTTTTGACTAAAGAAAGGGGGTTTAAAAAGTCACAGTGAGCATCAGTGGTCTCACAAAATCCATGCAAAGTGCTCAGTACACTCAATCTTCTTGATGGATCAAAAGGCCCTCCCAGGTTGAGGCACAAATATTCCTGATTCTTTCATGATCCAGCTAGATAAAAATGTAATTTGTTTTTGTTTAATTCCTCAACAAGACCTTTGATGATCTAACAGGAGACCAATTTGAACGCTCGATTTACTAGCTATGGTTTCAATGTAGCTGGCTTAAAGTCAGTTCAGTTTTAAATGCAAACATATACACAGACTCTCTCTCCCTCCTGACCTCTTTCCCTTTCTCATTTACACTCAGTGCTTTTTCCATCTGATATCACAGAGTCTATCAGTTGTAGATGCTTCGCCCCATCACCCCAGACTTGTTTAGAATAACTCACAAGAAAAGTATGACAACAGAAATTGTTAAAAAAGGTCCAGTTTATTTTTATTTTTATTAGAACATAATACATTTAGAGGTACTGACATTCATAAATCGACTCCTGCCAAGAAAACGACTTGAAAAGTAATGACATAAGAAATATCATCATTTTTTTTTAAAACATGATGTCAGACAAAGAACACTTCATAGCATACAGTATCTACAATAAATTGGTGATTTATTTCTGTTTATAAGTTCATAAACACATCTGCCACATGGCCAGATTCAGTTGCATTGCAAAAGCTAATGAGTAACAATACAAACAGGGATAAAAGACAATAACTGTCAAAAATATGATACACAAATATATTATTTGGATCCATAAATGCATAATTCAAAAATATACACATATGATGCTCTTCAATGCTTTTGGCTTGCTGTGTGCACAGTATAAAGGTATCATGACAAAGATGTGTCATTTAACCTTATCTGGAATGACAATTGTTTAAACAAAAGTAATTGCAAGGAATTTTGACTTAAATGCTTCACTCATTAGGGACCAGGCAGAACACATACTGTAAATACTCAGGGCTTAGCCCGCATACACACACACACACACACACACACACGTGCACACGCATACATAGTAAAGTAGTGCATTTCATCATTAGCTTAACTAACATCACTGTACACAAATTGGAAGGATGAACAATTTCAATATCTTTAAAAGGACTGAAGTACAATTGTAATACACTGCAACATCGACAAGTCATAACAGTGCAACAGACAAATCACAATGTTGCTTACATAAGCTGCCCTTGTTGCCTCTTTTATCCTTAGAGTGCTTCGCCTTCAAATACTTCCATATTAAGCATTCAGTCTATTTTACATACTGTAATTAAAGTGAAACTGAATGTACACAACCTTATTATCAGTGCAGTACTGAATCCACTGACAGCATTGTATTTTAAGAATATAAATCTTCATATACACAAAATCTCTATGGCTTTGAAGACACTGCGAGTCAGAGTAATCCTACTATAGCTATCCAAAAAGTGGTGCATACCCTTCATATAAAGTGGTACAAATGTCTAGTAAAATTAAAAACAAAACAAAAAATGTGATAATATTTTTTTTTCTTTCTATATTTCTTTCTTTCTTTTTTTTTAACCAGGGCCAACATGTGGACAAGAATACAAATTTTACCTGCATTTGCTGCACAAAGGATGTAAACAGGTCTCTAAAGTGCACTTTTTATGTGCCTGTTCTTAAAACAAGTGGTTTTGATTTGTTTTAATGTCAGCAAGTGATTACCCTTAAAAAGACATTTCACACTGTTGACACTTCAGATAATAACAAATATAGCCAACACCACAAATCATTCAGATGAGGTAAACAGAATGCAAGTCAAGCCTTTTGTTATCAAGGACCTCCATTCACTCATACCTTCTAGAGCAAATCATTTAAGACCATTTATAATGATTTTTTTAGTGGTTTTAAGATGCTGAGCCCATTATCAATTTCAATGGCTTGTCTGGAAAGCCAGATCCTTTAGTATTGTGAACTGGTCATTTTTTCAGCACCCTCAGATCACGACAACTTTAATGAAAAATTCCCTAACTATGAATTTTTTAGGAGAGATTACCAGTAGGAAACAGATTAACACCCGATTAATTTACAGGTGTAAGATTATGCGGCCTACATAAGAACCGAATCTGAACGCCTGTTCTAAAGACTGGGAGTTAAAAGTACTACTTTTCACCTTTCACCTGTCGTATGAGTCGCTGCAGAGGCAGTTTCAAGTTCAGAGGTTAAAGCAGCACATTATTTCATGTTGCATTAATAGTAAGTATATTAACAGTCATAGCCACTGTTGTTGAGTCCTACAGAGTTGACCAGCAACTATACATTTAATTAATGAATGTTCCACACATCACAACACAGAGAGTCTGCATGCTATATTCACTTAGAGGCTGTCTGGTAGCGATATGACAAAACGCATCAACATGACATACGAAAGCACAGGGTGGTTCAATCTACAGAGTGCTGCTGAGTATTTCAGAAACCAGCTCATTGGTTTGGTCATCTGAGTCGACTTCCTGAGCTGCCGTCAATCCGGTTGCAGCTCCTCCATGTGCCTCGTTCTTCTCATCTGGCCACCGAGCACCGTCTCGACTCGGGGATGTATCGCTGCACGACTCCACAAAGATCCTGCGCACCGTGGGTTTGCTCTCTCTGTTAGTGCCCTTCCACTCATCCATGCTGTAGGAGGAGTGTGGAAAAGAGACAGGGAGCTCTAGAGGCAGGTCCAGTTCGCTCTGCCGGGTGTAAACCCCTTCTGAAAGTGATGTTGTCTGGTTCTCACTCTGGACCCTCAGCCAGCGATGCGTTCCACTGAAGTAGCTCCTCTGGGGCTGGCTCCTAGGCAGTAGCTTGCGCTTGTAACGAGATGTCTTTTCTGACGATCTGCTGGAGTAAGAGGACAGGGACAGTTCTTCCAGGTCTTTACTGAAGGATTCAGTCTCCAGCATCAGTGTAGAGCAGGCGCTGGGTTTGAGATCATGTATCTGAAGGACATCAGGGGCGCTCCCACTCAGTGTCTGCACAGCCTGATGGGATAGATCCTGGGCAGAAGAATAAACTAGGTCTAGATCTCGGGGGCTCAGGGCATCGCTGGAGTCGTAGTCACTGTCTGTTGGGAGGAAGACCTCAGAGCAGCCTTCTTCATCCGAGACCGCCTGGGAGTCTGGAATGAAAAGTGTTTTTTTTTTTTTTTTTTTCAGTACATATAGTGGCCTGACACTGTGGTGCAGCACATAGCGGTGTCATCTCATAGCAAGAAGGGTCTAAGTTTGATTCCCCAGTATGGACCTTATGGACAAATAACTATAGTAGCCAACAGGTGCAATACACATTAACAAGCAACAATCAGAAATATGTCAGAATAAATTCAAAATGGACCAAGAAGATCTGTACTGAACTTTGTATGCTACAGCATGAGTCTGTCTGAGAAACAGCTGAAATGGAAAACTGAACTTTACAATAAATTCATACGCATTTAAATAAATCAACTAGATTTGTGATTTTTTATCAAGGATTATCAAGGAGATGCTATTTAAAATGTTCTAGCAAGTTGGTATGAAATTTATGATTTTACGTACATTAACACTGAAAGCCCACTCCTAACTATAACAGCATAACTTCATACTGTATTTTTTTCACGCTTTTTTTAAAGCTTTCTCATTTATGATGCTTTTTGGTATTTTTGGTATTATTTAGACCAAATCAGAAACTCTCATCTGAGTTCTATTCCCCCCTAAGTCACCAGATCCCAACATTATCAAACAAATGCAGCACACTATAAACCTATGGTAGGAAGTATGGTGTTTGTTACCTACAGAATATTTCTGCAAGCTTGTGAAGTCCATGTCCATTAATCAAATTTTACACTAATGTACCAGTAATTCTGGCACTTCAGCATATATGAAACATTATACATGTATACGATACACACACACACACACACACAGTTGTTTTTACCATCTGTTGCCTTTCTTCTTAACTCAGGTGAGGGAGAAGGAGTAGGCAGGTAGTCTGTATTAGATGAGATGGAGTCATACTTCTGTGGTAAGGGTTCAGAGCTGGCATCCACCAGCCACGTGATGGGCACACCGCCTAGAGGCTGTTTATAGCGGGCATACTGCAGGGCATCATTGATCCACCGGATATCTCGCCACATCTCATCCATTTGCTGTGAAACAACATGTTAATAAAATAGTTGTGAAAAGAGAGTCACTCTGGTTGAATAACTGACTCTAAGAGAAAAATCTTTATTTTGAATGATGTCTATCTGGAGTTACCTGGAGTGAATAAGTGCAGCAGTAAAATGGCAAGTTGCAACTAAAGAAATCAATGCTATGACATTACATAAGAGCTACAAACTCTAAGGGACTATCTGATAATGTGTCATTTTAAGATATCAAGCCATAAATGTTTGTTTACCCTCAATATGGTCAGAGCAGATTCAACTACTTTCTCACTTACAATTTTATACTTTTAATCTTATTTTAGTCAAAACATCTGGGACTTAATTAGTGGCGGATAAACAACACCTCTAATAAAAATATCTAAAAAGAAGCTATTAATTATCAAGGTCTTGATTAGGTGCCACCAATTCTTTTTTAGAACATTAAATCTGCTCAGAGTGTCTCTTTGAATCTTCAAAGTTTAATAAACCTCAGTCCGTGCTAAAATAAAGTGAGAAGCAGAATGTGTTTTCAATCAGAGCTGTAGACTTCCACATAGTGAATCTCCTCAATTCCCACTTTCATATTTTCCATTCTTGAAACTTACTATGCAATTGTATTTACAAGGAACTCGTTTCAGAATGGTGAGGAAAATGTAGAGAGAAAAAAAGTCGGGGGGAGATGAAAAAAAAGCTGCAATTTGAGCTCCTCCTTGCAAATGTCATGTGAGATTCAACTTATGGGAATGAGGTTTGACACCAGAGGATGACTGCTTTGGAAAGTATGCTGGTGCTCTAATGACAAAAGGAGGGACTAGAATACGACATGTGAAATAAAATGGAAGGGGCAGCTTTCACTTGAGAGAGAGCTCAATTCAACAAATCAGTGTTCATTTTGATGTTGGCATGTAAATATAGCAGCAAATAGGGGGAAAGTACTCAAAGGATGGTGTAGTCCATACAAGAGCATTCTTTTTCCTGCATTTTAGAATAAGGATCTTGGTTTTTTTTTTGCAGATTTGTTTTCCTGTTCCTTAATTCAGTATGATTTCTAAGCTATTTAAGATTTTCCAAGCATTTCTTTTTTCTCTCTTTAAACTGATTTAAAACAACTCTGTGCGTAACACTGATCCATCACATACTTGTTGCTGACTGGAAATGATTCAGCGATCGCAAAGCTTTCACATATTAAAAGGCTGCACAGAAGATTTATGAGCTATGATGATCAATGACAATTTTTAAGTTTAGTGGATGATGCACTGAACCTGTCCCAACTAAAAAAGCTAATCTGGTTAATTAAGAGACTGAGGTTCCCACTTAAGAAAAGAAATATGTCACAGAATCTTCATCTGTGAATGACACAATATGGTCCAAATAGTTAAAGTGCATGTTTTTGTGGTCAGTCTGTATTAGTTCCCTGACAGGACCTGACAGTGGAAAAATCCATCTCTCATACCAGAGCAGAACCTCAAGTGCATTGCGCTAATGTGCCATTTTGACAGATGTGGCCCTTTTTTTTTCGCATGCTCCTCTGTGGAACATTAAAATGTTTATGCTAATTGGTGCCACATTGCGTAGCCACACACAAGTCACGCAGTTCCTCACATTGATTGGTATTCTTTCTCTCCCCTCACCACTCTCAGGCAGTGTGTAATCTGCGGTCAGTGTGCCACTTTTTTCCACAGCCTCTTGGATCCGACATCACACAAACACTCTTGTGGTTTTGTGGTCAATCTCAATTAATAGTCCAGACCGTGGTGGCGAAGAGGGATTATTTCAGCCCAGTGCACTGAACAGACAGCTCTCTTTCAAGTCCTGTAGCGAGACTCTGTTAAGCTCGTATTGAAATTTCTACACTAGAAAAACAAGCCATTTTACAGTTTATATGTCTAGTAGTTATACTTTACAACATCAATAAACTATTCTAATTGGATTATTAGCTTAAGTTGTTTTTGTAGTTTGACATTTCGCACACTTCGGTGTGTCTGGGAATAAGTGGAACTGCCATCACCACTGTGTAACAAATGACATTTCATCAAATCCCGCTGTTGGCGTTGAAGTCATAGGCGCGCTATAAAATGATGAAAGTGTGATAAAATGATAAAAGTACAAAACAAAAGACATAAACTACACCAGAATGTGCCGAAACCCAGTGTGCAGAAGTAATACCTGAATATAGTCAAGTATATGGTGGTGTCTTTGTTTGGCAATGGACAGTTCAGTATCTGTAATGGCCTCTCTCAAAGCCTGCTGGGTTATCAAGGCATCCAGGTCGAGCACAGAGGACAGGCGGCAGTACAGGCTAATAAACTTCTCCTTATATGCGCAGAAGTGAACTAAACACACAGACATGGAGAGAGAAAAAAAAGAGAAGCCATTCAGCAATGTTGTGTTACATAATACATAATAGGCAGAGACTAGAGAAATCTCAGTACATTTTATACTGTGGAAAAAAAAGTGAATCCTTCTTATTGATCTTGTGAAGAGTCATTATACGTTGCATGGTATTCATTTACCAAGAACACTGACAATTCTATGAAAAAGTTGTGCGTTTAACGGGAACCTGTCACTGGTTTATTCATGTATTTAAATATACTCTGCTCCACAGGATCATATTTCAAATGTGACTGTTCAAAACTGTCTAAATGACATCAAACCATCAGCCAAACAAGTAACTGAGCGTTCTAAATCACAAGCATGGGTTTGCACATCAACAAGGTTTGCCTCTTCACACAAATTCACAGGCTGATTGAAATAAAAATGATTTAATGGTGTTTGCACAGATCTGGTTCAATTACAGTATCGATTACTTGTTTAACCTTTCTTCATTTTTACCCAGTCTGGGTTGGGAAGGGGGTTATTTGGCTAGCCGCAAAGCAGACTGCTCCCCTGCTGGCGTGTGTATTTGTGGGTCCATGTGATTTAGTGAGACTCCGCTGGGAGTGCGATTGGTCGCAGAGGAGAGGGGGGGGTGGTGTGTGAGGGGGAGAAAGGAATCTGTGGATTTTATAAGGCCAACTGAGCTAATATTGTAGAGCTTGAAACAGAAGCCAGTGTACCGAGCTCAAACATTTGAAGAGGGAGGTTGAGGAAGCCCGAGTGGGGTGTGTAGGGATTGGTCTGGCCCGGGGCAGTGCACACGGCGTCTGAAGCAGGCAGCAGCAAAAGAAAGGACACATTGTGACCCAACTCGAGCACCTCCTGTGTGTAGAGACGGAAGTGCTTAGCCTGTGCAAGAAATAGACACACACAAAGGAACACACACACACACACATACAGAGAGATTTCAGTTTAAGTGAAACAATGACATGCCATTTTGCATAGTGGCCAACAAAAATCAGACGCAAACGTGGATAAGCCAAATTCAATGCGGTTGTTAAAAAAAAACCAGAAACACTATTCAATAATATTTTGTAATTTTTTTTTATTTAACTTAATGTTTGAGTAACAGTTACATAGACATGTGTACATGTATGTGTTATATTACTCCCTGCAGTGTATAAGTTTTCATTTCCAGTATAAGTAAATTAGAAACAATGCCTAAATGTCAGCCTCAGATAAATATTTCAGTGTTTTCCAGCCTGATCTTTATTTACCACATCTGGAGCGGATAGTTGATTATCACAGACAGGAATTTTTGACACATTATTCTGTACCGAGAAAAGAACCGCAAGCGTGTTTACTCAAAACTCAGTGATACTGGAGGTCTTAGGACAATAAACAATTTTGGGAAGCATGTTTTGTAGAATGTGTTCGTAAAGTATCTGAAAGCATTTGTTAATTAAGATCTAAATCTGCATAATTAGTCATTCTTCAGAGAAAAGAACCTTCATGTGTTTACGTGTTACTCAATGTAATTGTGTGCGACTGATGCCGTATAGACGCCAAAGAAATCATTGCAGCATCCTGTAATGACTTTTCCCTGCGTTGTTTCCATTACGCATCACACATTTTAAATGTTTATCTACGAAGTACCACTGTTACACCTTTATGGATTTGGTTA
The DNA here is from genome assembly GCA_028565595.1 of Duopalatinus emarginatus. Classification (NCBI taxonomy): domain Eukaryota; kingdom Metazoa; phylum Chordata; class Actinopteri; order Siluriformes; family Pimelodidae; genus Duopalatinus; species Duopalatinus emarginatus. The sequence goes on from JAOVVF010000051.1 coordinate 11,698,646, forward strand.
CGGTGAATTATAGCTCGTCACATTTGTGATAAACACTAGTGTAATCTTGATTGGTTGATTGGTTGAATGCAATGCGGTGAACGCATTAATTTGCGTAAAGTTGAGCTTTGTTAAACCGTTGCTGCTGCTGCACACTGTAAATAACATACACTGAGCTCTCCAGTGACATGAATAACATGCAGGGTGGTGAACTTAGACTTGGAAACATACCAGTAGGGTTTCCATTATAGGACTATAAACAGACTTTATGTTCTTTTCTCAATACAGAGACAGAAATTCTTCTCAATGGTAATCACACACATAGTACAAATGTTGTGGATAGAGTTTACATTAAAAAACGCTGAAGTAGTCTTATAAGGTATATACATCAAGAACTGGTGAATGGTACGGGAGTCAGAGTAGTTTTATACACAGTGTCTCCCAAGAATCTCTCATCGTTCCAGAAGTGCCAATGCTGATAATCAAAATTTAATAGAATTAGATGATATTCAAACTTTCTCACTTTGAAATTATGAATTGTATGTGCTCCAGTATATTGATCTATGACATACCAGTAAAGGTAAAGGTAAAGGTCACCTTTCTGTGTTAGTACCTGATGCAGAGGTAGATTGATCTGGCGCAGCAGATTCTTTATGGCTGTCTGGAGCTCAGAGAAGAGCATGGGAGCGTTGCAGTCTGCCGCCTGATCTGCTCTTTCCACTTCCTCGGGGCCAGACAGAGTATTCAGCCATTCCCACTCATCTCTGGGTGGGAAGATATGGCACTCAGTAAAAACACATACACACGCGGAAAAACGCTATTGACACATCCATCTCTGCTGAGGTGCCCACCATAGACTGTGCCACTCCGCACTCCCATTACATGATGCCAGATTTTCCAGAAGACAGCGAGCAGTTAAGGAGCCACACCAGTTCCTGATATGCCAAGCGAAGGCTCAGAGAGTGAGTAAAATGCCACTAACCACTAGACACCCCATTATTTTCAAAATGCGGAAAAGTTCCATTCGTGCCACCCTCACACTGTGCAGGATGCTTTACAGAATTTATAGAAAAGCTGTGTGAGTTCATGCGGATGCCTAGAGGGTAACCGACAGCTTGGTCTTATAATCTCCAACATGGCAGGGCATTTAACAGTGAGAATACTGCCACTTGAAATCAAAGAGGTGGGAACGTCTGACATTTGAGCAGAAAAACCCTGCCACTGCTTTTTTTTTCTAGTCTAATGTTTGTGTCTCATCAGCACAACTAGAGGCTGATAAGCCACAGATGGTGTAATAAGGAGCATTTTGGTGTAGCTCATAATGATAAATAAGCGTCTGGGGGTTTAGCTGTTGAAAAAAAAAGAGAAATTCTTTGCTCCAGAGATTTTCCTCGAGCCGTGAGTGGGCATCATCCTGTGTGAGCCTCCCGCCAGCTACCACGCTCCGGCCCCATAGTAAATTTAGTTTTACTACCACACTGAGCGGCAGGATAATGCTTTCCCTGTCTGGACCTACCTACCGGGGTCAACAACATGACCTGAGATGAAAATAAATAAATAGCTCCTTTACCGAACAAAAACAAACAGGAGTTTTGTTTTGCTCATAAAAAATGACCACGTCAAGAAGGTATGTGCTCCTGTGGTGAGGGGGAACATTCCATGACAAGCCAGCGCTTTGACATATTTCAATATTTCATTTTTACAGGCACATGCGCTCCTCATTTATGCAATGGAGCAATGAGGTATCTGTTTGTTATACAGCATGTATAGCTGGACGTATTCATCAGATATACAGATATCTCTGTGCAAAAATATTACGCTTAATGAATGTAAGGGTCATTTATTAATCTGATCGCAAACTGTCTGAATGTTTTATTCGATTTGCTCCATTTCCGAATTTTTAGTATGAACCTCAAAAGAAAACGTGGAAATGTGTAAACATGGTCTTATGTCATGTCATCATTGCTGCCATTTCATTTACTTGTTTTAATATTTTTCTAAATATCTTAAGTGCATTCAATCGAGCTGCACAATACACAAAATTACAAAATCTCATAATGACTGACCTCCTCATACAATGCAACATGATCAACATCAATACAACACAAGCTGTTGCTTCGATTGAAGATGTGCGCACTGGATTCCCTAAATTCCACTTTCTCATAAATGTAAAGGCATAAGTTCTGTATCATGTGACTTTCTGTATCATGCCACTGTTTTATAAGTAACCCGGGCATCACGGTGGTGCACTGACGGTTAGGTAGATGCAGGCAGCAAGAAATGACTGTTCTGCAAAAAGACCTGGAAGCATCATTTAAAAAAAACCCAGCTATTTTTATACTGGGATTCCTGGAATCAGGAATCAGGCTGTGTTTAATTTGATTTTTTTGCTGTTCCAAATAACCATAAGACATTGTTCCTGTGCTTATATTTTGCCCCTTGTTGTCCCACCCAAACAGATGGATAATTAACTAGAATCCGGAATCTGTTGTGAATTTTAGCAGATGAATTGTATTTCTTTTTGGCCACTACTCTATTTCTCAGCTTTGTTCCTGCTACTAGTCACAGAGGGTTCGAACTACGTGATTCATCGCTAAGAAAATGAAACTTTGCTGGTGAAATTTTGGGGATGAACACCTGCAGAAATCATGTTCTAGAAAATCCGTTCAAGCAGTGAAGCAGCGTGGAGTCGGTGAGCTGTGGGAGTTCAAATTAGTCGAAGCCTGGGAAATTGGTGGCTACAATTATGAAGCGTGCACCAGGTTTAAAGGCAATCACAACAGAGATCAGTGTAATCGAGAATAAAATAAATGTATTATATTTCCATTAAAAAAATTTATATAGCGTATATAGTAGAAAGCTAACCTGGAGACATTCCAGTTGTCCCGTATCTTAGAGTGACAAAGCATGCTGGGTGTTCTCTGTGGGACCAGAACCTTGATCTGATCCACAGAACTGCTGAGCTTCAAGTAGGCCAGATACAAGCCTGGAGACAGACGGTGCTGACTTCGCCGCTGATATGCCAGAATATCCTGTTTGCACATTGGTTATATTAGCATTAGCTTATTGATCAAAACACATTCATTCCCACAGTTACAGTTACAGAGTCAGGTTGTACCTGTATGGTGATGAGCAGAATGTCCAGGGCATAGGGCTCTTCAGGAGTGGACAGAGACTTTCTCTGGCTCTGCAGTTTGGACACCTGCATCCACTTGCCATTGAAGAACGAATAGGAGATGTCCATCTCCCTGACTGTCACTAGCAGCACATTGCCATGGCGGTCCTTAATAGGCTCGTAGTGGACTCGGCCCAGGTTGTGAGTGCCCAGAAGGTTCTGTGTGGACAAAAAGATGCACAGCTGTGATTATGAAAACATGTCCTCTAGAACAATAAAATTCTGGCTTAACAGCACTCTTATGTGCTCATTGGGTCTACAATGCTAACAAAAGAAGTGGGTACAGCCGTGCAGTAAGAGTCAGCTCTTAATCATGAGTGGCTTTGGAATAAATAGCTCAAACTGTTAGGGAGCAGCAGCTATAATTGCCTCGTTTCACACAGCCTGTACACACAAACTGCACAGCCGCCTACACATGTGCACGAAAAAAAAAAAAAAAGTTCAAAATTTCTCACTGTGGCTCTTTAGACTTAATTCAATTACTATGTTGTGAGACTAGAATTGTATTAGGCTAATTAGATGCCAGAGGGGCTAATTGAGGGCTGGCAGACCTGTAGCTGGCCGGCAGCAGCAAGCATCTTCTGCCTGGACTGCAGCGTGGACGAGGACGAGGCGGAAATAGACATGCTCTGGCGGAGCCATCGGACATCTTCCCACATACATGAGAGCTGTAAAGCATATGCACTATGATTGGAAAATTGAAAGCACTACCAATGGAACGTAGTTTTGCTTTGACAGGTTTAGTGGAGGAATCTTATAATCATGATAAATTACTGAGTAGAATGAAACAGCGCGTGTTAATTTGCTTTAATATGATTTAATATCATTTACAAGTAGATCAATATTTTGACGTCTGTCGCTGTGCAATAATCTACGCTTATAAAAATACCAACAAACATGCCGTTACTTAACTAAAGTCATTCTGCTGCTTCCATTACT
>JAOVVF010000051.1:11720350-11733831 GCA_028565595.1 Duopalatinus emarginatus
ATTATTTTCTGTAAAGCTGCTTTGGGACAATGTCCATTGTTAAAAGCGCTTTATAAATAAAATTGAATTGAATTGAAAAACTACAGATCCTCTTAAAGCAGAACGAGAATCACTGATCTAGACTGCTGAGAGCACCGTGAATCTCCAACTTTGTGTGTCTTATAAGAAACCTCCACACTCAAATATATTTCAATATAAACTCTGCAATGAAAGCAGTGCAGCGATCTGACGCAGTTGAACTGAGTTACTGCAGAAACTCGACTCTGTTTCTTAGTGATTTACAAGAAGACAGGCATGGTGGCATTAACAGCTGTATTAACATGAAAATGGAAGCTTTGTAAGCTGATCTGTTTAAGCAGAGTGTACCAGGAGGTCAGCGAACTGGGTGAGATTAACTACTTAAGCCTTCGGGTGCTGGGAGCTTTGGCTTACCTAGAGAGACCCTAAGTAAGTTAGGAATAGTATCTAGTCAACATGCATCATCTTGATCTCGATTGATAGGTAAGACCTCAGAGAATGTAGTAACAGTGACAGTGACATTGTGATTGTTACTATGCTATGGGGCCATGAAGTTCAGACCATGCTTTGCTTGGTATCAATGGATAGAGAAGCTTGTCTGGTCTCTTACGACAGCCAACAAGCCTTTGCAAAATATATAGGCTGGTGGTGACTCCATAATGGTATTGGATTTGTTTATCTGTCCCCTGGTGCATCTATAAACCTCTAAACGGTGAACACAATGTGTGCCTCCTTTCTGACAAGTTACACTCGTTCATGTTATGCAATCATTCTAATGGGGTTTGGCCTCTTCCAGCAAGATGCTCCACCACACATGTCTAGAGACACCAAATTATGGATGGAAGAACATTCATCTGAATTTGGGGTTCTGCCAACCTGAGTCACCAGATCTCAACGTTATCTAACACATCTGGGATGCCATGCAAAATGCTGTGAAACACAGCAATCCTGCACCTCAGAATACAACAGAATTGTGGACCCTTCTGCAGGAAGTATAGTTCTGATTGCCCACAGAATATTTCTACAAGCTTGTGAAGTCCATGCCCCATGGAAAGCCTACCAATTGTTAGACTACAATTTTTTCTGGCACTTCACTGCATATAGTACTGTTTTACAATATATAGTACGGTTTAAATGGCTAAAGGACTGGCACTGCTATCAGTGGGTAGTTACATAACAGCATTATGTGTAATATAGAAAAATGTTTTTTTATCAATTATTATTTATTTCCAAAATAAATATTGGATGCTAACGTTAATTATGAAGATTAATATGCAAGTGTATTTTTTGCATGCCTGTATGTATACCCTGTAGCTGTAGGTGCTTAAATCCTGTCTTTATCACTTTGTTTCAAATGAAATGTACGCTGTGAACATTATCTTCTTTAGAGCTCATCGGCCATGCAGGAATACTCACAATGTGGGCTCTCTTTGGCCCCTGTTTTGAGCAGCAGCTTTGCTATCGGCACATTGTTGGTCATGATGGAGATGTCGAGCGGGGTCAGGCCTTCGCTGTTGGGTGTATTGAGATCCAGTTCATCTGCTGTGTACTGGAACAAGAGGATCTGTACAGCATCCAGGTCTTGCTGTTCCACAGCCTCGAACAGAGCCTCACTGCTCTGAATATTCTACAATACAGACACAGGAAGAAAGCTTAACATGTCTGATATCTGCTGTATATTTTTGTATTATGGCTAAATACAGCATAGTCACCTTCTTGAAAAAAAAATTACACCATTCTCCACTACTAAATCTTATAAGCAGCATCATTAATTATGAAAAGCATTAAAAAGTAGATAAATGTAGTGAAAATGGCACATATTTTGAGCACACATGTATTAATAAATGTCATCAGCTTCATAGGTATTGTCACTCTTTATGAAAATAGCCAAAATGGATTATTAGATATTCTTTAGGGGGTCAAGTTTTTCAGTGAAACATTGTTATATTCAGCTCTAAAAAGAATGTTTTAAAGACATTTGAAGTCCAGACACCATGCCAGTTATTGGTTGTCTTGCACTACTGTGTTTATTTATTTTATTTCTATTTTACCTATATCTATACATTTTTTATTTCTACTATTTACTCCTGTGTCATTCTTAATTATTTATCTATTACTGGTTTGAAAATTTGAAATCACTGTGTTAAGTTGATGAGGTGAATGTGCCAAAAAGAGCAGAATAAAATGTAGAAATATTAGATAATGTAGAAATATAGTTCATTTTCATTATGTAAGTGGGGTTAATTATAAACCACCATAAACTGAAGAAGGTCACACAGTGAACACCTTATTGAAACTTAGCAGAGTGCAAAGAAACTGTTGCATTCAATGTGTGAAAAGGTCATTTCTCAGGGAGCTCTGAAACTGGCAATCAATAATTACTGGCATTTACAAATGAAGTAACATTTGGTAAAGTTAGAAAATGTCCACAAATGATTTAGTAAGTACTTTCTCTATGACGAGCTGTACTTAATCTACACTATTACAAATCAATCCTTAAATTAAACAAGGAGTTTAATCCATAATTATCCATAATAATATGATACAATGGGATGCAATATCTGTGTTTTATGTGTTGAGATGTTAATGTAATGTGTTCCAACAGAGCTATTGTTTTTATGCGAGACAAATTTCAGATCTCTGATCTCACAATTATGTATTATCTATCTATCTATCTGTCTGCCTGTCTGTCTATCTATCTATCTATCTATATGTCTATTTATCCATCCATCCATCCATCCATTCATCCGTCCATCTATCTATACCTTATGAAAAAAAAACTTTAGAAATTAGTCACAACAAGCAGATTTATTCCAAAGTCATCAGTGACTTAGTAATTTATAAGTCATCAGTGACCACTCACCGAGGCTTTGCGGATGCGATCTGAGCGTCCAAAGAAGTAAGCATCTTCAAAGGACGAGTGGCTGCCCTTGAACTTTTCGGAAAGGTTGCGGTAAAGGCGCTTGGCTGCGTTGGGGGAGGCGGGTGCAGCCCCCTTCTTACTGTGGCTCAGCTGGAGGTTCTGCATCTGCTGGGTCATACTACCACAGAAGCTCCTAAAGGAAGGAGTAGACAAAAACTTTTTATAGGGACCACCATTACTGGTAGACAAAAGTGTCCATTTTACTGCAGCACAAGTGAATTCAAAGCATGCATCCTCTGCACTTTTTTCACTAGTGGTAATTAAGGCAAAAAAAAAAGACTGAAACAAGCTGAGCTGTTATGCCAACCCACTGCTTCTCATAAATATCACGCTTGTTCCTCAGCATACTAACAAACAATGTAAAATATGATCAGAACGACAAAAGTACTCTGATCTATTTTCATTATAAGACATCATCTCACTGTCAAAACAACTAAATCACGTCTTTCAACATGAGCACCTCACTTAAACTTTAAAGGTTTAAAGTTTCTGTTTAATTTTGTGTTATTTATCAAATTAAAATACTATCTATATTAGGATATTAGTATATTAGTATTAGTATGAAAATACTATGAAGTCCAGTCAAAGGGAAGTTGGATGAAACTTAAAATCAAGAATGAATTCATCTTCCTAAAAAGAATAAACAAGACGTTAAATAAAATCCAGTGTGTGTATGATTACTCTGTTTCTGTATTGAATGAGCAGTGTTATGTAACATCAAAAACACAAAGACACACACACACACACAAAGCACACGCACACACACACACACACACAGAACCTTAACGAAAACATCATTCAAAAAAATCGAGGTTCGAAAAATCATTCACAAAAATGACAGTTTCACAGTTGAATGGGCTTGGTACACATTGTTCTAACATGAAAGTGGTGTGTGTATGAGAAACTGCAAACAGCAGAGACATAAAATTATTAAAACAAAAAGAAAACCCTCATCATTATACAAGTAAGAAAATTATAAGCGTGGCCAAGGTGATTTCATTTCATCCAACCTGCCGTCAGTTAGGGTGATATTTCTCAGCCAGCAGTCTATAATCCATTCAGACGTGACATTACAGCAGTATGCCATTTTTCATTGCTTGCACCAAGTTTCTGCAAGAACGCCCACGCAGCACTAATAATACACGCTCTACAGTGCAGGAGCACAGCCTCTGACACCAGCAAGTGATTTAGAGAATGTCTTGAGACTTCTCGAGACCTCTGTGCCATGTCTCGCACGAACTTTTTTCCTATCACCCAACTCCATTCATCAAAATATGAAAGCCAGAGGAACGCGTAGTGGGTGCAGAGTGACAGCATGGATCTTACCTGGTTGGATAAGGTCAGTCCATTTGAAAAAAAAGGTGTCATGGGAAACAGGAGGCAGGTAGAAGTGAGAAGGTTAAAGAGTACTCACCTGTCAAGGCTCTGTGAGCTCCCTGGAGAAACGCTGAAGAAGAGAACCGGCCGAAAGTCCTTGATCAGCGTGGCATCTCTCTGCCTTTGGTTGAGTCTCTGAGCCAGGCGGGAAATCTTGCTCTCAGATCTGACAAGACAGCAGGGAGAGATGCCCAGGTCAGTCTCTTGGACGTTCAGGCTTTAAGAAGAGCCAAGCGGTTCTGAAGACCCTGTTCCTCAAAGTCAACAGGGAACACCTGGTGGTCACTAACACACTCCTATCCATGCGCATCTCGCCAGAGAGCTGGCTGGTTAATGCGGAGAGACAGGAGCATGGAGAGGAGAGATGGTGGGGGGAGGGAGCGTGAGTGAGAGAAAGGAAGGAAGAGGAAAAATAGAGAAAAAGAGGGAGGGGAGGAGAGGGGCATTCTGTCAGCTCTAGGATGAGTAGCGCAGAGACAACAAAAGCACTCAGGCATTTACAGCAAGGTCCCACTGAGCATGCTCACAGCAGAGGGGGTGGTCGTGAAGAGAAGAGAACCTGTTGTTCTTCCTCTCATTGCTTGTTTTCTCTGCAGTGTCACTTATCTGCAAAATCAGACATCAAATCTTATAGCAATCAATACCGTGGCTGTTACTGAGACCTGAGAGAGGTCCACAGGTCACCTGTGCTAAAATGCATACACATACACAAACACACACACACACACACAGTTTTGTCTTGCTATTTATTGTGAGGACCTTCCATTGACATAACAAAAGTTATGGCTAAACCCTGACCTCGGTAAGGAAAAGCCAACTTTTTTGGCCCCTTCTATTTGTTTGTTAGTCTATCTATCTATCTATCTATCTATCTATCTATCTATCTATCTATCTATCTATCTATCTATCTATCTATCGTAATTAATTGTTACATGGAAACAAAGCTCAAAAACATTGAATATTTCTTTGCTTGTGTGGGGATTTGGTCCTCATCAAGATATTAAAACATGCCCATACACTCACACCCAGCAATCACACACACACACACACACACACACTATGTTTTTTCCCCAAATAGATCATATGTTATGTACCTCTATAAATCAAGAGCAAGGTCAGTAAGCTAATATCTTAGTTGTAACCAAAGATTGTACTGCACTGATGCAAAACAATACTATATGTTCCCGAATAAAGTCAAATTCAACTTGAAAATGATTATTTCTATACATTTAAGAAAAATGTATAAAAAAAAAACTATAGATCTGAAAAAACAGGCTGATTTAGTGAGAAAACTTGCACAGCTCATCATTTTGTTATTATTACTAGTCTGTGTCTTACTCTTTCACAAAACGAGTTAAATCATCAACAAGTCGTCAACACATAACACGAATTCTGACTACCAAATACCCCAAAGCAGTCTGTTTTCTGGACAGTGTACTTAGTGCTCCTGTGCACAATGCATGGGCTAATTTTTATTGTTTTCAGCGGCCACTGGAAAATTACAGACTCTTTGCCTTTATGTGATATTGTTAATGCTGTAACCAATGTGTCATACGAGTAGAGTGAAAAAAGAATCAACAAAACCAGTAAAACAGGCCTATGGGAAGAATGTGAATAACACCAGCTATTATTCATTTTGACGTATTAGTCCATGTTCTAATGTTTCATTCCTGAACCAGAACAGCTATCCAGTTCCAAGCTCATGTAATACGGATAATTTATCAATAGTAATTGTATATAAGAAACTAATTTGCTGAAACTTAAAGCCTACACACTTATTCACGGCTAGCAGAGTGATAATATCATGTGTAAAGTAACACAGGACCATGTTTCATAACACCTAGAATTAGCGTCAGAAAAAAAGACCATATATGCCAGTTAACTGATAAAGTGAAATACGTTCCCTCTCATTTATCTTATCAGCAAGTCAAATCAGTCCCCAGAGACAGAAATAGTGCATAAAAGATAAATGGAAAAGCAAAGACATTAGTTCCTCTAACACATTACCGCATGTTGACTTCAGAAAAAAAAAGAGAAAACAGATCACATAATTTTAAAACACATGCCGATGTATTCTCAGGGTTGTTCACAAGGCATACTGAGTGGCCACTTGTCAATGTTTCTGTCTCTTTATGGTTTACATTGTTAGGTTTGTGGATAACAACGCAAACTACAGGAACATATTGACAGAAGACCAATAATCAGACACATCAGATCTATTCCAGGTATCGACTTCCATGTTCATGTATTGAACAAAATGAAAGAGTAGGCAGTTTGAAACATAGTGGCACAAGGCTTACATTCAGACATTTACAATGTCATCAATCATACTGAAAGAACGTACGTACAGAACACTTCCCATATATACATAGTGATCTTTAGTTATTGTTTATTGCACATACAGAGCTATGCTCACTAAACTGTAACCCTGCCACACTGAACTACAGTATTATTAAGAGAATGGGGCAACAATCAGTATGTAAAACAAAAATCATTTCCGCTATTCAATCATTCTCATAATAAAATGTATGGACAACTGGAGACCACCTTGTACTCTTTGTCATGTCCCTCAAACCATTCCTGTAAATATTTTTCAGACTTCGCCGCCATTAGGGAATACCATTGCCATCAATATGTGTACTTGGCCAGCAGCAATGCATACGTAAGTGGTATGTGTCAGTGTGCCAGTATAACATCCAAATAAATGCGAGGACCCAAGGTTTCACATCAGAACATTGCCTAGAGCAGCACACTGCTTCTGCAAGCTTGTCTTTTTACATAGTGCATCCTGGTACCATCTCTTATGGCCTTTTCATCAAAGAAAACCTGATCAGATTCATCAAACCAGGCCACTTTCTTACACTGCTTCCTGGTGTAATGTACAAAAGTGGAATCATATTGGCTGCATCAATGATATATAGATAACCATATGCAGAAATATAATATATAGATGACCATAATGGCCATATACATCATCTGCATATTTGGCAAAAATGGAACTGCATGAACAATTTGTACCATATAGTGGTGTATCATCAATGCCTTGGGGTTGTTTTTTTAATATTGGAATATTTTTGGATATTTAAGCCCATAACCTGGCTGCTATTTCAAGGAAGTTAAGAATCGGCTGTTCACGTAAAGTGAATGTGAACGTGAATGTAATCCTATAACATTCGACTGTTTTTTTTTTCTGAAAACAAAAGCAACTAGGGATACAAAGGAGGATAAATTGGCCAAGGAAGAGCCATCAGTCTACAAAACTTTGTTACAGGTCACAGCAAAAGGCTTACTGCTTCTTGTTTTTTTTTCCTTTGAACAAACACTCATATTTGCAATTAGAGACTGCACTAGAAAACATATTAGCACGAGAAAACATTTTATTGTAATATTAGACTACACATCATTTCAGAAGGGTGCTAAACCCTTTAGAGCTGAATAATGTAAAAACTCAGGAACCAGCAGATAAACTGTTCTTGTTAAAAAATTATGTTGAAATGTGTTCAAAACTAATTAAATGTCAGAATTAAAGAGCAACGCTGTAGCTTCTGTTGGCTTTTTAATGCCAAGGTAATTGACAATTTATTTCTTTGTATCCTATTGTAACCTTATCATTTGGTTTTAAACACAGCAGTCCTCTGAGTCTCAAACATCAGTTTGAACCTTGTCTTTAGGTGTCCTGGGCAAGCAGGTAAAACACAACATGTCAATCACTTACAAGATGCTTATGCACATTCTGGTGATATTGTTAATTTGCATAATTAAATACAGCAATAGCTATTACTACAGTCTAGCTTTTTATTACATTTTTTGGTCAGACTGGTGTGCATAGCAACAACAGTAAAAAAAAAAAAAATTGTAATAATTAAGTATGACTCTGGTATAAAAGAGCCAGGCATAAATCTTAATGAGGACACACTCAAAAAAAATAAAACATAGAAAACAAAGTTTATTTGACGGAGAGGAGCATTGAAATGGATGGACCCTGATGACATGGAGGGATAGCCTATTTACTCAGAAACTCCAATCATTTAAGTATTTAAGTTCAGTGTTCTTGAAAAAAAGAACAAAGCTGTTTCCATAGCTGCAGCTTAAAAGCATCTTTCTTGTGGATACTCAAGAGGTCCAAGCCTAATGAACTGTGACACTGATAGCTCTGTGAGAAGGCCATATCACCAGGGTCTATATTCATTATCTGTCCTACCAGTCGATGTGTGTGTCAGACGTTTATAAGGGACAAACATCTGACAACTACAGTTTTGGAGAATGACAATACCACAAAATACAAAGAATAAATCTATCCAGACAGAATAATCACAGGAAATCAGGTCAACTAACTTCACATGTTTAATGAGACTTGAATCCACCATGTTGTCAACATACAAAAAATACATTTTTCCTGAAATAAGCTATGAACACTCAAATTCTACAGCAGCTTTCTACTTCATAACAAGCAGAAAGTATACAGCAAGTCTCCATAGACAACACAGAGTACATTATATTAGCCACTATTGCTAATATTGAAGCAATAAAAGCTCATAACAGCAGGTCTTTGTTTTGTGCGCTTCTGTTCTGTGTTAAACTGTACACTTCAGTCGTAAGTCAAGGACACACATGTAACTCTATTCCTAAAGATATATGTTCAAAACAGATTAGGTAGTATAGACAGAACATGACGTATGATGGATTGAATATGATAGAGGACGTGTAGAATGTGTTATATGACACAGGGTTGCTAGTAGTTACAGCTATGTCACCAGTTAATCGAGAGCAGCGGGGTGACAGCAAAACAAAAAAACACAATTTGCACAATTATAGTGGCTCATAAGTGAGCAATTTCATAAATCTGCAATTTTCCACAAAATGCCTTAGTGGATAGTACTGGGGGCAGAGCTGGAAAAAAAATATTTTAATAGTAATTATTTATGTAAATTAATTACAAATAATTGAACCAATACTTGTTTACGCAGTTAAAAATGCGGCTTGTTAATAATTGCTGTAACAGCCGTGTGTGTGTGTGTGTGTGTGTGTGTGTGTGTATGTGTGTGTTTGTATTTTGTTTTCAGTAATGTACCAAAAATATGGCATTGTAATAAACAACAATACATTTCTTGTTATTCTACTAGCATTTTTCCCTACAGCTAATTTCTAATGGTTATTTTCTGTTGTAGAAAATATTTAAATTACAATAATAGTCTGATGTGTAGTTTATAGTAAATAACTGTGAATTTAAAATGGATCTTTCTCTCAGTGCTTCGTTTACACCATGATCCATCCATGACTCAGTTACCAAGAATCCATGGTGACAAATCAAGCTGGCTGCACCCAGCTCAAATAGTTCAGTTCCCAGTCCCTGGAGTTTTAGTTGACTTTTTCCCACTCATGTTATGTTATGTGATTTTGGTTAATCATGTTCACTTGTGTTCAGTTATCCTATCACTTTTGTCTGTTAAAACTCTGCACTTTGTACCAGTTTTTTGTATTTGGAGTTCACACTGCCTGATACCAAGCCATTCAATGTTCCGATCCACTAGTATTTTAAACTTTGCTTCACTAAGATTCCTGTCTGTGCCAAATTTAGTCTGTCCACTGATCGCCTGACATTTTGCCCCCTCTCGACTGGATTTGGATTGTGCTTTTGATTTTGTCTGCCCCTAACTGAGCGAACTGTTATTAAAGCACCTGCGAGTGTGTCCATCCTCCATCTCTGTGTTTGTACACACAATCCTCACACTTTCTCTATTTGGCACCTAACTCCCCTAACTGCTCCCCGAGTGCCGTGGTTTGGGGCTGCCCTCCGCTCCTGGCAAGTGTGTTCACTGTTCACTTGTGTGTGTGTGTTTCACTGCATGGATGGGTTAAATGCAGAGGTCACATTACTTCTGTGTGCAAACACAGTAAGGCAAAATAGTTCACTTTCATTTCATTGTTATGTTAAAAATAACAGGATATGACAATTCAACTGGTATTTAATAAAAATTAGTTAATCATTAGTTAATTACTTCATTCTCCATTTCTGAAGATGCTTTCAATGTTTTAAATGGATACAAGCCTCATAATAAAACCAATGCTTCTTTAAAACATACACAGAAAATAACCATAACACCATAACGAATGAATCTGCCATCTTTGACACCCACTAAAAAACCTGAACAATTGTATTTTCAAGGACAGCTGTTAGTTTACATGCACATCATGTCTCTACAGAGATTGAGGTACCTAGAGTACCTCGAAGTAACACATGCGTATGCGAGGAGAACATGCAAAATTCCACTGACAGTAACCTCAACTCCTGTGGCTGTACATTCAGGTAGTACTTTCAATTTTACATAAATAGCTGATGAACGACCATAAATATAAAAGCAGCTCTCATTTGGAAAAAAAACGTTGATATTGTATACACTGCTGTAAGCGTTTACAATATTTTAAATAGTTAACCAGGCAGATACATGACAACTAACAGTGAAACCTAATTAAATAAGAAAAATCTGTTGGCATTGTGAGAACCTGGTAATAAAATCTTATACACGATTTAGTCTAGAATCTAGTCTACTCATGGTAAATCTAATTTCAACTGAAGGTCCTGAAGCTGAGCCTAAACAGCATATTAAACCTTGTTTTTTTTTCTGTAATAACACTGAATAACACAATGACTTGCATAATTATACACATTTTAACATTTTGTACTACTACAGACTGAAATTCCAATGAACCTATTTGTACCATGTCTAACATTGGAAGGTACAAAATATAATTGGGAAGTACAGTAATGTTGTAGGTGGTGTATTCATTTCCCTGGGTTAATACTTTGTAGACTCACCTTTGGCTGCAATTACTGCAAGAATTCTGGACTTTGTCTATATTACCTCTGGATCTGGATCCTATTATTTTAACCCATTTGTTTGCTCAAACTCTGCTAGACTGGATAGACAGCATTGGTGAACAGTAATCTTAAGTCTTGGTCAGATTGTCAATCAGATTGAGGTCTTTCAGGTGTTTCGACTGGGTCCTTCTAACATATCTTGGATTTCAAGTCTAGACTCTTCCAGTAGTTTTAAAGCCATTGTCCGTTTTGAAAGGTGAAACGTCTGCCCCAGTCTCAAGGCATTTGCAGTACAGAACAGGTTTTCCTCTATGATTCCCCTGTATTTCTCTTCATCTCTACAGGTCTCAACAATATCACAGTGCCTGCTTATAAAAAGTCTCCCCACAAGATGCTACCATTACCATGCTTCACTGTAAATATTTAATGTCTTTATTTTTAATAATGGCATTCTTCTCTACACTCCATGAAGCACAACTTTGAGTGTTTAGCCTATGATTGTCCCATGCAGTCTTCCCATTTTTAGGTGGACAATCACTTGTAGCATGTTTTGGTTGTGTCATATTTTTTCCTAATTTTAAATATCTAACCCTGATTGGTACTTTTCCAAAATTTAGTTACTTAATCATGCTTGTTGTTTAGGTAAGTTCTCAGAAAAACTCTAGAGACGTCTAGAAACAGGTGCATTAATAATGAGATCACTGGACATTTTAATTCCACACAGGTGAATGTTATTTAAATAATTATGTCACTTCTGGTGGTGAGTGGTTGCAGCTAAATTAATTCGGAGGTTTCATTGAACACTTTTGTTAACTATAATTGATCTCTACATTAAAAATTGTGGGCTGTTTTGTATAGGTTTATGTTCTACATATATCTATACACAATGGTGTGTGTACGTGTGTGTGAATACATATGCAAGGCACTGTATTCCCACTGATTTTATATAACAGAGACTGATTTGCCACTGTAAGAAATAACAAATGTATTGCTTAGACAGAATTAAATGTTTTCCCTCTTGGCATTTTTTTTTTCAATTCTAATTCAAATTGCTTTCTCAAACAGACTCACAATTTTCTGCAAACGGTTACATGCTGATATAGTGTCAACAAATGCAATCAGGAAAAAAAAAGAAAATGGTAACTCACTTTGCTTCCAGCTGCCTAAACTAAGTTTCTAAGTGGAAAGATTCCCCTCTTCTACACACCTTCGTACTGCACACTGTGCTGAAATGAAAGCTATGGAACTTGATTATGTGTTCCTGAGGCTTAAATGCAGCTTGCATTGAGTTGATCTCCATGGCAACACCACTAGTGCCATATTTCTTAAAGGCTATCAGGGGCTCGTCTAGCTGCAGGCACTGCGATCTGTCACGATGGGGGAAAAGTGTTCAAAGCATCTGCACACAGCATCTGCAAATAGGCTTTGCTACAAACCAACACACAGATATCTGCTTACAAACAGCACAAAAAGGCAGGCCAAGAGCGCATCGTCTAATGATGGCAATACCAGAGCATCCATATGAGGACCACAGCTGTAACTCACACTAAAATTAATTAATAAAAAACGCTAAATGATGAAATGACGTTAAAATCCTAGAATCAACAAGTTTGTCTTATATACCTTCTGTGATGGGCCAAAGCTATCAGAATGAATGCAGAATGGGTGTAACTGGTCAGAAAGGACTGTTCATGAATGTAGAGACATTTGTAGACGTGGCCATTGGCCATAACAATAACACCACAAAACCACTGACAGGTAACGTGAATAACATTGATCCGGTGACATCTGTCAGGAGGTGGGATATATAATGCAGCAAATGTATGTTTGAAGCAGGAAAACTGGGCAAGTGTATGGATCTGAGTGAATTTTACAAAGACCAAATTGTGACAGCTAAAGTCTGAGTCAGAGCATCTCCAAAACAGCAGGTCGGGTGTGGTGTTCCTAATATGCAGTGGTAAGTACATACCAAAAGTGGTCTAAGGAAGAACATCCAGTGAATAAACTACAGAGCCATGGGTGCCCCACTGATCACAAATAATATGCACAGAAAGATCTGTTGCTAATGTATTGGTACCAGATACCACAACATACTTTCAAAGGACTTGTGGAGTCCATGCCTCAATGGGTCAGAGTTGTTTTGTGGTCTGGTGGTGTTAATGTTATGGCTGATCAGTGTACATGTGTACAGTGTACACGATTCAAGATTTCAAACTTGAATTGAAATAACATCAATTCAAATAACAGATTGTAATTTTAGATGAAAAGCCTGCATATAGTGCACACATTTACATTTGCAAAGTCAAAGCTTAATACACTTATAATATCGAGTATATACGTATA
>JAOVVF010000051.1:11743999-11760172 GCA_028565595.1 Duopalatinus emarginatus
ATGGGGAGTTTACCCAGGTGTCATCACACATTTACACTGGTCACGGTGAAGACTGTGATCATTCAGTGATGACAGTCTCAAAACAATAACATCAAAACTAGATCTTGCAGATTTGCAATATTGCTTTCCCAGTGGGAATAGTGCTATGAAAAACATTTTAACTCCTGCTGTGAAAAGCAATAAAGATCACTGTGCATAAGCAGGCTGTGCCTGATGGGATGCTCAAATGTTAATGGATACATTTCTCTTGTATAAAGGCCACTGTTTAAAAATACATGGAGCACAAAGAAAGAAGAACTGTAGGCTTAGTATTATAGCTTTAAAAAAATATTAATACAGTCTCAGCCTTAAGTAAGGTCTCTATAGATTTCAGAGCTTAGTCAGATGCTCTGCCTGAGGCTTTATATTCTTTTTTTAAACGTACTGAAAATTTTCACAGAATCGAAGTGTGTCTGAAAGAAAAACCGGTCATAATCTCTTTCTCATTACTCTGACTTGATACATTGGTGCAACGTGGCTCTAAAAATTGTGCTGTCCTTTTCTCCTGTCACCTTGGGCCAGACAACAGCTTCAGCTAGTGAGCAGGGAGAGGGCAAGCTTGCCCCCTTATGGTGTTTCCAAGAAATAAATTTTACACTGAATGTATGAAGCCTCACAAATCAAACTTCATTCACAAAAGCAAATACATTGAAAATGTTGCGTACAGATTAACAGCAGAAGAGTTTTCACCCAGCTTTTGAGTGTGCTGAGAAAGAAAAAAAAATCGATTGCTTGGTTAGAGTGATTCACTGCGGCATGTCCTTCTAGGAACCATTTCTGATATAAAAGAAGAGCCTGAAAAGTACTGGCAGTGATGCGGAGCTTGTGTTGGCTGGAGGTCAGGGCAAGGGGTATCAGATACACAGAGACCAATGCGAGCTGAGACAGTGAAGTAACTTCAGGTGAAATTATAATTGCCCCTCAGAGAGTGTGACATTTCCTGAAACTCACACTGGCAGGCACTTTGAAAATCCAACTGACCTTGTGATACTGTTATGTAAATCCCTACACCAATATGTCAACACAATATACAAAATGATATTTGTAGATGCTCTTCGGTGGTTTTGTGGCATCTTCTGTGTTATGGACGAGTGGTGGGACTCATTGAGAACTCTTTTAAAGCTCACATTCCAACTAATACAATTGCTTTTTCCAAGGTTCGCTTTCTAAATCAGTAGGATTTCATTGGCCGAAGCACATCTGAAAGTATCAGTATAATGAAACAGTTTTCTCAGAGCTGGAATGGAATAACTGGATTTCATGCTCTCTGTCTCAAGCCATTCCAGTGTTTCAGTGTTTTCCTAAAAGACCACGGCCAAGCTCCATAGCAACAAGGTGGACTAAGGGCAATAAATCAACGCATTGTACATAGCACTGCATATTACCTCTGTGTATGTGGTGTCATTTACGTCAAAGCTTTTCTCTACAATTAGCCTTTACACCAGGGCGCGAATTGGGGTGGTGGTCAAAACATATAAAAGTTTTGTATACATATAAATATCCTTCTAACCTATAATGTTAACTATTACAATAAATTTACAGGATCCATGCCTTGGAGAATCTTGTAATACGATTTCACACACCCCTAAAGTGGATGATACCATTCCTTGTGTCCCTGTCTTGCACTATTTTTTGCACAGGCCAAGGCTCTGTGTGTAAGTAGCTGCTTTCCAGCTTTTAAATACACTTTATTACCTTCAGTAAATCACTCACATGAACATGAAGATGTTAGATTAGATAGTTAGAATTTACCATTCCACCTTAAATGCTGCTGTGGCAACATAAGCGTCAGGCTGAAGATGTTCTTTTTAGGCACTTTGAACTTAACGACTTCCGCTTTTAAGGTGGAACAGAACATTCGAATAGGAATCCAGGTTTAGTTTTGCGTGGGCTGTTTGTGTCTGCACAACTTGCAAAGAAATGTATAAAACTCATAAATCACTTATCTACTAAGGCTTAATGTAACATATGCACCGTTTTATGGTGGAAGGGTAAATGTGTTTTAAGGTGGAATGGAAATGTGAACATTAAACTAAAAGCTCTGGTGGCTGTAGAAGTGAGGAAATGGTTGCCCAGATGAGTAGTTCTACAGTAAATTCATGCTGTGAATCAATACACTGAAGATAAAATTCTGTTTTTTCACTTATCATGATTAGCAAAAATGTTTGGGCTGTTCTAATAAAAAGCACAAGAAAGTCAGAGGGAAGTAAACCTTTGTGGTCGATTTTTAAGGTAAGACTAATTTCATATAATCTTTTTCATTAGGCTACAGTGACTTTCAGTGACATTGTTATTTCCTATTTATTCAGAATTGATTAACACATGGTTCCTGTGGGAGAGATCCTGTAGAATATGAATGTAATTTTCAGGACAAGTAAGCGGATGACAGGTAGCACCCAGTAGCATTGTGTGTGTGTTTTTGTGGGATTGACTAGCTGGAAATTTTGCTCTTTAATACATTGTTTATGACCCCTGACCACAGAGGTTGTTGTGTGGTGTACACCAGACATTACAGTAAGCACGCAAGACACTGTAAAGATTGTAAGACTTCAGTTCACTGACGCACACGTCTGCGCTGTACTTGACCCCCCAATTGTCACTGTATAATTCGCACCCTGCTTGACACTGACACTGAGGCATGGACAAACAATAACATAGATTTTGCAAAAACAAAAACAAGGCACAGATTCGTTAGCTTAAATAACAACTGAAGCACAGCCTAATAACTGGAGAGAGAATGGTTCCTGTTGCGTCACCCGAGATCTCAATATTCCTCTCGATATTTCTCTCAATATTCCGTAGCAGGTGAGAGCCATAACCAGGCTATTTCATTACAGAGGCTCAAAGTGCTTGGTAATAAATAATAAATGGACAGGTAGTCACGCAGCATGGAGACTATTTCGAAAATACAGCTGAAGTAGAATTGAAATTCCAAAGATTTTACTTTTCACGGTGGTGTTGGCCGTTACAAAAGAGCTCTCCTGTGCCAATTTCCATTGACTCAATCCTGAGGGGTAGAGGTGGAAAAAGCTGGAATAGCTGCCACTGTGTTTTCTCCAGCCCTGCAGTTATAAAGCCTGACAGCTCATCCAGAATAGTATTCAGAGAATGGCAAACAAAACGGTGGTAGTGGTCTGTGCTAGATTTACCTTTTTTTTATCCACATCACTTCTCAGAAATCCTGCTCTTTGGCAGCGGCACAAGAATCAGGCATGCCGCTCTATTACGACACACTTCATGATGTAGAGTAAGAAAAGTAAAGGACACCGGCAGCATTAGGAAACCGAATATCTGGTATGACAAGTGCGTAAATACACAATTACCAGGCGTATATTTTTGGAGGCTCGACAGCGTTCTGATCCTACGGTAAGGAAAAGTCAAGTATTGACTTACAATAAAAGGATTTTCCAGACTAGGAAATCATCTCCAGCTGTTCTGTACATTCTCATTCAGTTGTTCAGAATACACTCCTCTAACCATTCAGCCTTGAGTGTTACGATTATATCGGACCTGTCTCGGGGGACATTATGCTATCCTGAGACATGTGCTGGGTGTTTCCATTGATTTGGATATTTGATAGTAGAAAGCACATCTCTAGTCCATGTACATATACTTTGGGCATGTACCATTGTCTATTCACACTATTATACAATCCTTCTAACACTGACTGACAGAATTTGACCTCCGCATTTAACCCCACACACACTAGTGAAGGTACACACTAGGGGCAGTGAACACACTTGCCCAAAGTGGTGGGCAGCTCCTATCCACAAAGCCCAGCAAGCGGTTGGGGGGGTCAGTTGCCTTGCTCACAGGCATTTCAGTCTTGCCGGTATGAGGGATCAAACCGGCAACCTACCAGTCACCAGTCACAATCATGTGAAATCTAAAAATATAAATAACATTTATAAATAAAATTTAGGATGTTATTGTGTGTGAGCACAGGTCCATCTAAATTTCACCATGGTGGTAAACACAGGTTATTTGACTATGTGCCATAGTCTTTCTGTTAGCTAGAACCACTCTGGCCAGTATCTTCTGTTCTTTGTTATTAACAAGCTGTTTCCAAGCTGCTGCTCACCGGATGTTTATGGCACCATTCTGTGCAAATTTTACTGGCTACTGCTATGTGTAATAGACAGCTGTCTCAAAGCAGACCGTACTCAAAGCAGCCCATCTCTGAGCTCATCTCTGTCACTGTGATCACAGTTTTCCTCATCCTGATGTGTGATGTGAGCATTAAGTGAAGCTGTTGACCTGTGTGTGCATGATTTTATACACATTGATGACGGTTAAGGAAATCAGTCTTTGCTAGCAAGGCTGTAGAATTCTTTGAGCAGACTTGTTTACCACTGCACTTGTTATAATGGCTCCTAATCTAACATGACCCAACATGGGTAATGGAACCACCATCAGCTTATGCACTTTGCGTAGTAACTAAGTAAATAACTGTGCATACTAACTATTTAAAAAAAAAAAGGATATAAGCATTGTCTACTTAAAATAAAGACTTTTTCATGATTATAATGATGCATACAGCATGTCTGTATCACCTTACAGAGCTGCTTTAATCTGCATCAATTATGCATTTTAACGTACAAAATAACTTCCACTGAAGACAGCATTACCGAAGAGGTTTAATTTAATATTTAATGCAACGATGCACTGCTTGTCTAATATACATGTCTAATACATGTCTACATGTCTAATATACTGCTGACTGAACCATACTAAAGTAACTCAACCTGATCAATATTCACTCGTAGGCTGGGGAAAAACACTAACCTGGATTTTTCTAGGTTATGGACGTTATAGGTATATCTAAAATTAAGGCAAATAGATGCAGATCGGACTGTCTTTTTCCCCGAAAGAAGAGACATTCCACAGTATTCTGCAAAGCAGTCCTCGAAGCACAGAGCACTGACTCACTAGTGTGGGATGTCAGTTGAGTCTACCATGTTTAAGGGTAAAAATGACTAGTGCTGTTATAAAACTCTAGATTTGTAGAAGCTATGCAAGAGGAAGACAGCATGACAGAAACACCCAAAACCCCTAAAGTCAAGAAATCAATTTCCTTCTACAAAGGAGTCTGAGCGTTTAGTGGTATTTACACATTTCTAAGAACATATGATATAGCATAAATATACCAGTCATAGGAAATTGGCAGGAAACTGAATGCTATGACATATTGTGTGAAGTCTGTTATGGGGGAGTGGCTGTGTTCCAATATGCTCCACTTACCAAAATAACAGCAAGAATAATTTATGCCAGCTCAGATTGCAATTATCTCTCTATTTCTCAACTTAATTCATTAGTCAGCCACTTCCTCGATAAAAACACACTTTTGTCAATTTCAGTAAAACATTTTCTCTCACACGCGCACACACACACACACTCACACACACGCTCACTCCCTTTCTCTCTCTCTCAGCCCTCAAAAGTCACTCCTACTCACGTGGATGTTCCTGAGTTTCTTCTTTCCTCTCTCCAGGCGGCTCAGCAGTGTACCGGGCTCTGTGGGCGTCTGCTGCAGCAGCCTGTCATCCACAGACACACACTTCCTGAGTGTCGCTCTGTCCCCCCACAGCTCAGCACCGGGTTTCGCAGACTCCAAAGGTTTAGGGACACGTTTTACCTGCGACGCACCAGACCCTTCTCCTCGCTCGTATTCACGCAGCAGTGAGCCTGACAGAGGAAAACAGACACCTCAGGTGATAACTGACACTCAGAGAAAGGAGGGGTGGGGGGGGTGCATCAGAGGGAAGCTCGGGTGAGCACAGGAAGCATCAGAAATATGATAATTATTACTTTCACTTATGGGAAGGCTTGTAATAAACTAGCTGTCAAAACGACCACTTGACTCATTTCCTGTCATGGTCTTGATCACTTCTAAGCCACCCTTTAATGATTCAAACTGCATCCTACTACTTCCTTCTGACAGTCATTTCATTCTCCTGAGCTTACACTAATAATTGTATTGCAGAAATTAAAGCACACATCTGGTGTCCAAGAAACAAGGGCTTACTCCAAGACTAGTCTATTGAGGCTGAAGAAATAAAATAAAAAGATATGATAAAGTACTAAATCAGCTCATACTGTTCTACAAAATGGCATAAAATGGCATAAAAAAAGTAAAAGTGTAAAAAAATACTGCAGCATTAAAAAAATATTTTTACACACAAAGAAATATAACTTTTAAAGGGTGGGCTAGTGCGGCAGCCATGGGCTTGTAAGGCAGCCATGGGCTTGTGGTTAAGGAAACAATCTTGTGACTGGACAGTCGCCGGATCAATTTCCGCAACTGACAAGACAAAACTGAAGTGCCCTTGTGTAAGGCACCTAACCCCACCTCCCAGGAGCTGTGAATAGGGCTGCCCATCACTCTGGGCAAGTGTGCTCACTGCCCCTATTGTGTGTTCACTTGCATGTGTGAGTTTAATGCAAAGGCTAAATCCTTTGTGTGCAAGCGCAGTGGGCAATGAGTGGTTCACGTCACTCGTTACTATTCAATAGAAAACTGTACAGAATACTTGCTTTAATAATCAACTAAAATGAATAAATAAATTAATGTAAGTAAATTTAATGTAAATTAAATAAAAATACATTGCCCTTATGTAAGCCATCCAATTTTTTCAGCCAAGTTCAGAATTACTAAAATTACCCCTCCCTCTCTCACCCTTAACACTCACACACACACACACACACACACACACACACACACACACTTGTCTTATTATCCTGATGTTGACCTTTTAATTAGCACAGCTAATTAAATGATACCCCAAAATTAATCGCAGTAACTAAAAAAAACATTTTGAGAACTTTAGTTTTTCAAAGAAGTTTTTGACACACACACACACACACACACACACACACAGTACAAGTACACCTCCAGGTGAGTGGGTGTCTTGTTTCCTCGTATTCATTCCCGCCAGCTGCGAAGCTGCAGTAGATCAAGTTCATCCTTGTGACTATCTAGTCAGCTAGCACTGAGTCACTGGAAGCCACAGAGTGTCTAATCAGCTCAGCAATTAAAACTTCATGAGAATTATGCATGTATTGTTGAGTGACCTCTGAGACAGGACTCGGTGATGAGATACTGCAGTAATTGAGAAAAAAAAAGCTAGCTGAAGTAAAAAACTGAGCAGATTCACTACACAATCAAGCTCAGATGTGGTATTACTGGCATTTGTTTCGTTCACTTTCCTAGGCTTGTGTATGAACATTCCTTTTTTTTACTGACTCTTTGTACTTTTGTTCAGAGCTGGGAATGGTGCCAGCACGGGAGGCTTGTGGTATCACAGTCATACTTTAGAAAACATGTTCGGAGAGTCTCTCCTGTAGTTCATCGCTATGGCGACTTTCATGGCTATGGCATGGGGAAAGAGGCAGAGCTGTGGATCCATATCATGTGTCCCATTGTGCTGGATCGAGTTGCCTTGCTGGAGTAGGATTCCTGTTGAGCGCTAGTGTGCAGAGTCAGGTCATTATTTTCTCATTATGAACGTGCATCTTCTCGCACCATCTGCTGTGTTGGATTAACCGTGTACGGAGCTGTATTTTTGTTTCAGACTGCAATTCCACTTCATTCATCAGCTTCATGTTTATTTGTCTTTGCCAGTCATAAGCTTCAGTTTAATGCCTATTTTATGTATACGCCACAAAACTGGGTGTAACCATAAAGTATATTTTTTAACTGTTGCAAAACTGCACTGTTATTATATATAATATGCCAATATACACTGAAGTGCCAGAAAAACTCATACATGTGAAGATACATAGGCTGGTGCTGCCTCCATAATGGTATGAGGTTGGTTTAGCTTGCATTTCATGGGAGCCCTAGTCTACAAATGTCTCACAGCTGAACGCTGTGTTTGCCTCCTTTCTGATGAGTTACACCAGTTTATGTCCAGCATCAATTCTGCTGGGTTTGGCCTCTTCCTACAGGACAATGGTTTGAGGAATCTGAGTTTGCTCATCTGAGTTTGCGGTTTTGTTATTCCCACCTCAGTCACCAGACTTCAACGTTATCAAACACATCTGGGATGCTATGAAACATGCTGTGGAATACAAATATCGTACACCTCCAAATGTAACAGAATTGTGGACTGTTCTGCAGGAAGCAGGGTGTTTACTGCCTACAGAACAAATCCCTTAAGCTTGTGGACTCCTTGCTCTATGGGTGACCTACCAAGTACTAGACTGTTGTACCAGTTTTTCTGGCACTTCAGTGTACAATATCATTTTAATATCAACCACCAACAGCTGTAACTGTACCACATACATATAGAAATTACTATATGAATGCAGGCTTACAACACAACAACTAAATTATTAGAATAAAAGTCTTTTTCGCAGATGAACTTTAGCAGTTAAAAATATTCTATGCTACAATCCACCAAATCGTACATATAAACGTCTGTGTTTCAATGGCGTGTTTCTAATGAAAATATTCATTCCACAAAGATTTAATGATCCATAAACCAAGACCACAAGCCCAAAATGAGACTCTACGACGAAGCCTTTGTTCATGCTGTCTGTCCACCCAATTCAGCCAAGATAAAGTAAGAACGATTTAACCACAAACTCGCTTATATTCCTGCATGCGAGTCCAAAAAGCATTCTAATAAGGCGCATGTAATACTTCTGAGCTTCATCATCATCATACTCATCATCATATTCATCATCCCGATGAGACCATAAAGAAGGTGGTTTTATAGCTGCCTGCCTACTCATACAACAAGCATCAGCTGATCACTTCCTGCTATTGAGAAAGCCATTAGGAATGCTCCTCTCAGTTACACCCCAGGGCTTTGGGCTAATGTAGAAAAGCAAACAGCTGAAAAGAATTGAACAAAGAAAAAAAAAAGGTGAAAATGTTAAATAGGCATAACTGTATGCCTAATAATCTGGAGCATGGTGCAATAATATCAGCTAATAATAAAATAAGCAACTTACACACTTGAAAGAAAAAAAACAAAACCCTCCATATCTCATAAGGTTGTGAGCATTTCTTAGCAACTACAAATTATGAGGCCAAAGAAAATATTCCTCGGCAAAGATTGTGGCAAAAAATAAATAAATACCCTAATGCTTCTATTAAATCTTTAATCTGCCCCTCCAGTAATTGTACTACGGATTCCCTTCACTGAACACTGTTAAATCGCAGGAGATTAAAAGCAAGGTGTCAGCGGCTATTCTACCTGATGTCGTGGGTGTGTGTGGTTAATCATGCCTGCACAGTGTGAATGATAAAAGACATTTTTATAGAGGAACGTAAGCCAGCGGAAGGAGCAGTAGGCCATCTATTGCCCTGCAGCATTTCCCTGCACCGGAATGATTAAATGGAACTCAAGAGAGTTGCAGGATGGGAAATTAAATAGTTCAGTCTGAGACCATCTCTTCAGGAATGTTAACACAGCTTCCACCCTTTTCCTGTGTACAAAAGCACAAATGCTACAGTGCCCTCTACAGGATAAGTGCAGCTTGGGTACTGAACGAGAAAGAAACTTGACACTCGCTTGAATAAAAATCTGATCTCTGGTCAGAATATCTCCTGATATTAAATATCAGGGAATCCTAAAAGTGCTTCATACTGTATGAGCAGCAGAAATGAGCCTCACAGCTCAGTCTCAGACGTGGGCATTGAATCTGCCGGCAGTATAAGCATCGGTGCAGGAGGCAGATCTAGAAGCATCTCTCAGAGCTGTGTAGGTCCAGCTTTTAGACCCTCATTTGTCCTGCCTGTCCACTGGAATCATGTACGCAGTGGCTCATCTGTAAGAGGTCACAGCTGGCATGACATGCCCGTCTACAGCATGCCAATCACATCTAATCCTCTTTAATGGGACTGACAAGTGGCAATGTCTCACTGCAGCACTCACTATACTGCCAATTATAGAGGGCTGAACAAATTACTCTCAACTCAATTAAATGATGTGTATTATTTATTTCTCAATTTATGTAAGAAAAAGCATATATCAGATGCCTTGTTTTTAATAATTCAATGCTGAAATATAATAGAATCTATAGTTATATACAGCACAATTAAGACTTAAACAGAATCAGTAAACTATATAAAGCTGAATAAATGCATTAGTGAATAACAAACTAGCCAGTTACATTAGCCAAGACATGGACAGCTGGAAAAATAAGACAGTAAAGCAACAATGGAATAAACTAATCATTCCTGACAGCCTAAGCCACTCTACACTGGCTTCATACAGTGGTTATCAGATGCTGATTCTATCTTAAAACCTTCACACTGAGCCACAAACCCCAAAGAGGATGTAGTATTTCAACTCCCGCCTACTGCATTACATTACACAGAGTACCAAGAGATCCAGTACCCACAGGCCTCCTTCAGAAAATGCTGCTTCTAATGCTAATGAGGTACGTCTACAGTGTTAAAGCTCTCTCAAAACAACCCAGATCAGCAGAACATCAACACTTGACTTAAGTATAAAATGGGCATGAAAAATGCTGCAGGGTTGGAGTGATCCTGCAGAGGAAACACTCTGTCCTAGGTTACAAATAATTACATTACGGCAACATTGTATGCATAATGCATGTATCCGCATAAGACCATACATACAGTATAGACTACACTGTGTACATAGTATAGACTATGTATGTATTTATCGCCTTTATTATATATATGTTGACAAAGTCACATCCTGCCTCACTGCTCCACCCATAATGAGAGTGATAATAGCTCTCTCGGCTCAACAAGGGAAGCCTGAAATGGAGACGACCGATTTGCTCTCGGCCCATTGCCGCTAGCCGCTGTTGTTTTAGTTGACAGCTTCTTGACAAATGAATCGCTCATTAAGCCATCAGCGAGCTTTGATACAGCAATTGTTACAGCACTAATTAACAACGTCTGCAGGTGGCTGCCGCAACTACAGTGTGCAATTAAGAGGCCATTTCCTTGTCCAACTAAGGCACTAATGACAGGGTCACCTCTGTTGCTTGGGAGTTTAACTGCATGCATTATTGGAATGGTTTCCACCATGCTATAATAAAGCTTCTGGTACACACTTTCACAAAGGCTTGACATGCACCGCTTCAAAAACATACCATGCATAAATCTCTATGCTATTTGTGGACTCATTATAAGCAGTTTTCTCTCTGTTTGCACAGTTGAGTGCACTGCCAGGAGATTCCGGTCTAGAAGTCAACATCTATATTTATATACGATAGGATTACAATCATCAAATAATCGTATCATCTATATTTTTCCAAATAGTAAATCATAATTGATCAAAATTATTTATATCATTTATACTGTGTCACACAAGTTGAGGACAAGCCCTGTCAACATTTCCGTTCCGCTTCCCTCTCAAATTTGCCTTAACATAGTGGTCAGTAGTCTTTGAGCTGAAGCCCCCTAGTGGGCGATGGTGATGCTGTATGTTGGGCCATCAATATTAAACTGTACATTTGCTAAAATACTCAGTATATAGAGTTCATAGATGGACTATTTTATTATGGCATTGTGGTACTATTGTTACTACTTATAGTATAGTTATTGAGTGGACAGCAATAATCTAATAATATTTTCAAAGGTTAGGGGCAATGAAAAAATACACATAGATTTGCTAATAAACTGACAGCTAAACAGTAGTGTTTGATTAAGAAAACTAAACCTGATGATTATTTGATGTCTAAATACAAGTTGAATGCCAACAGTGCTGATGTCTCTGCTGCCAACATGTCTAATCCTGACTGTTACTATTTTAATGGCTAAAATACATGTGAAATATACAAGAAGAATGCTACTGACGAAAAACTAAGACATTTAAGCTTGTAATGACCTTTAACCTGTTTGAAACAATAAAAAAAAGATAATTTCATATGAATCCTACAAACATTCAGCAATTGGTTCTGGAGATAAATGAATTGTGGATGGATAGACTGATGGACAGACTATCAAAAAAAACTAATCTGAATAGGATGCAAACAATTTCTATATACAAGTTCCAATAACGTTACAATGTTTAAGAATCAGTGAAAAATTAACATTGAATTTGTCCAAGCAGAGGTTGTAACTGTTATTAAAATGTTATGATGTAATAAATTGATATGTTGATACCTGTGATAACTTAGAAAAGTGACATATTTTACTGCAAAATTGGTATGTTATCATAATGCCCAGTTCTATTTTTCTATTTTCTATTCTGTATTTGCAGTTAGAGCAGGTTTCTCTCTGCTGTAGCCTACATGACATTTTTGTGATCAGTTGTGTGAGGAAAAAAAGTGAATGTAAATATGTTTTTAAATATTTTAAAACTGAAACTGAAACAGATGGTCAGAATGGCTCAAAATGCTAATTGTACATGGTTAGAGGTACAGGGGCCGAGTTTATAACTGGCATCATTAATGTAATAAAATCACATACCATTATTGATAATATTTAAGTGTATGAGCTAATATTATAACCAAGAATGGCCAACTAGCTATAAAGACACAGTAGCATTCTGGTGGGAAGTGTGCATTTTTCCAGTAGGTGCTCCAATGGGTGCTCAGGTTTGTGGCATACCTGAAGCATTCCAGTGCAGCCCTCCAGGGCTGGCAGCAAGACGCCGGCGCTTCCTTACACTTGCACTGTTCTGACAGGAGTGTGTGCCTGGTTTCAGAGCTGGAGTAGAGGAGGTCTGTGGGGCCACAGGGGATGGAGAGGTCACAGAGGCTGGCACAGTGGGGGAAGGTGGCACATGACAGCTTTCCCTTTCTGGGGAGTGGTTCAGATAGATAGACTTCCTCTCAGGGGACATGCTGGAGAAACACAGTTAATGTGAGTTTAGTTATTTCTCCTATGGAATATGGTTGTGGCCTCCTAGATAGAAGAATAAAGTCTGCCCTCAATAAGCAGTGGTAAGAAGACATATAAAGCATTTTATGAAGCTACAACATCTTACATATTAATTTTCTGATTAGTGATTTGACACTCAACGTCTATGCGTATAAAGTACTCTAAAATAATGATGGAAAGATACTTTATATCACTCCACTCAGACACTGCACACAAAATAAGTCTATTCATGTAGACCACATTCACTATCCTACTTATGACACAAAAATGAATAAATGCACACCACAGGTTCACCCTGAAAGATAAAACAAATCAAAAACATTATTGCCTGTCTGATGTACCTGCTAACTGGAAGCGAATAGCTTTGGCTCTTCCACGAGCCTCTCTTGTATGACTTCTTCTTTTTCCTTCGGAGTAAAAACTCAACCAGACGCTCCACTGTAAACATGCTGCCCGTGTAGCTGCGACTCCTTCGCTCATCACCTCGTGAGAATTAGCTCGTGATGATTTCTCATAACACTCCTCCATGTAATCTATATTCATCATCTGAATGTGGCATGTTTGTTAAGAACTCCCTGTGTAGTACAGTCACGTTTTAAAACTTAGGGTGGTAAAAAGCCCCTGGTTAAACGCAACTGTAGTGCTCTCTTGTGTTCAACGTCTATCATAAATATTGAATTTCACCTGCAGCTGAAGTGCGCCAACAAAGAACAAACAAAAGCCACATCAGTCAATCAGGAGTCAAGTGTTGCGTGTATCTTATCGTGAGCGAGCCGGTTCCTGATCGCCTCAAGAGAGATACGAGTAGGTTTCCACAGTATACTTTCGTTTCCATTACGAGATGTAATACCACCTATACGGTAGGCTATTATATCCACAGTTTCCAGCAGACAGCTGAGTAGTGGTCACCTAAAATTATAAATTCACCGTCAACTCTCTTTGCCATTCCAAACATGACTTTATGTAATGTTAGATTCCTGAAACGGATATCCTTTGTTTAGAGTACACTGCTCAGCTAAAAACTGAGTAAAACCTGTAAAGGCTGACATTCGAAAGGGAAAGTTTTATGTGCCCGATTCATAGTCAATATCTCCATATCAGCAACAAAGCAACCATTAAGAGAAAATTACAGTATTAGGAACACAAAGAACCACATGTATTCGCTGTTACGACTCCGTTAAAGCAGTGCTTCAAAATATCACTTTGTTATGTTACTAAATGCACATGCCAAGTTACTTCAAATAAAGCGCCAAATGATCCTGAGATTTACAGACTGCTGAGAGAACATACAGGGGAATAACTGATAATGACCAACGTCATAACTGTGATATTACTATGGAAGATTTTAGTTAGTAGTAGGATACTGATGTGTGCTAATCTGCTTTGAGACGATGTAATGTAAAACGTGTAAAAATTGTAATGTAAAGAAATACATCCATTCGTTCATTTAGTAACCATTTCATCCGGTCAGGGTTGCCGTGGATACAGATCACTTGCCATGAAGCAGGAATACACCCTGGATGGTATCATCACAGTTCATCACAGGACGTTACACACAATCAATATTTGTTTTTACACCTTGGGTAATTTTATCTTAGCCAATTTTCCTATTTGACTCAAAGCTATGAGTAATATAAAATATACATCATTACATAATATACATATTAAAAAATTATGTTCACTAAAACTTTCTGGACAATTCCGCTCTTTTTTAATGACTAGCTGATGCGTAATAGCAACTCTGCATCAACACAATTTGCATAGAGCTCACACGAAGTGCATCACTTTGCTTCATTCCACCATATCAGCGAAAAAGCCCCATTGCCAAAGCATCAAACTGCCTCTGAACTCATTCATAAGCATTCAATAATGACCTCTAGTGGACATACATGATGCTGTACAAACATATCTGCTATTGTTCTTTAAAAAACAACAAATGCAGCAATTCAAAACACCATGATATGACAAGAAAACAAAGAACAGGAAAAAGAGCAGGAAAATAAACCAAAGAGTGAAAAAGGCTGATGCAGTTTTGCTGGATACCAGCTGACAGCTTGACACCTCCACAATGCAAACATTTTGTAGGTTCTTTACCTGGTTTCAGCATCTGCTGAGTCACTATCAGTAGAGAGTGGTGAGGCAGAGCAGGTAGAGTCCAAGCTCCTGGGCAGAAGTGTTGAAGGCATACACAGCCATGACTCCAGATCCATGAACTTCGAGTAACTCAGCATCTCCAAAACACTGCATATATCATTTAAAATAATGATAAAATTAATTATTTCTCCAAACAAGTGCTGGCTGGTAAAACTAGCAAGAAATTCTTAATGTGTTACACTCCTATTTGCATGTGAACAGATCCCACCTGTCCTCGCCTATGCCTGGAATTTCATCCTTCTCATCTGCCGTGTGAAACACACAGGATGCACGTGATTCCCGAGGAATCAACAGGCATGTCTTCTCCGTCTCATATGCCATGTTTAGCCATCTCTAACCATGCACAAAAAGAACAACAACATGGGATTTGAAACATTTTCCCAGATTGCAGACATACTTTCTGGATTTATATATAACCACTCATTTTGTCTCAGTAGGACACTCTGGATTTAATGTGCACAAACTGTTGATGGTGCAAAAGCATGTACTGTGTATAGAAGATTAATATAGTTTATCTTGAATAGTGTACAGTAGGGTTTTTTTTTTGTTTTACGATTTACACAGATATGAAGTGATACACTGTAGTGAAGTCAGAAGGGTACATGGACAGGGTTTGGGCGTTGAGCTGATTCGTGACTCAGAGGAAGTTAAATAAGGAAAGTTGACACAGCCAAAGTCAGTGTGAACAAGGAACAAGACAGCACCCAGGCAAAGAAAAGACAAATACACACACACACACACACGTTTGTCTTGTTGTGTGGACCTTCACTGACATTATGATTAATGCTTGTAACTAATGCTATGCCTAAACCTGTCACTAATAAAACCTCAGGAATGAAACTGCACGATTCTGGCTCTTTTATAAATCCAGGTTTTTGTTAGGAATTTTTTTTAGCTGCAGAACTGTCCTCCAAAAATACACCGAAATGTCAAATATTTCTATCCTGGTGAGGACATTTGGTCCTCACAACTACATAAATACAGAAACACAGCTGTGAAACATTCCCAGAAAAAGATGAAGAGTTACACAATCCTCTCTCTCTCTCTCTCTCTCTCTCACTCACTCACACATACACACAGACAGCCCCCCCCCAGCTCTCTGTTTCTCTCTCACTCTCTCTCTCTCTCTTTCACCCAGACACACACACACACACACACACACACAC
>JAOVVF010000051.1:11825277-11837127 GCA_028565595.1 Duopalatinus emarginatus
ATATATCTGAATGCTACTGGTAGTGTATGAGATTGGGAATGGGAATGGGAATGTTTGTATTGTTTTTTCATGGGCCATAAGAATGAGAAACTCGCTGTGCTTTGGTTAGAGATGTTTAGAGATAAACAGGTTCACGTGCAGATGTCCAGACAGCATGATACAAACACTAAGCTCATTGCAAATTGGTTGTTTTTAGATATTCACCACAGGTAATGTTGTTCAAATTGTGCTATTAAGTCAATATATTTTGACCACTTTGTCTTGTCCTAACTTTCATCCCTCCAAGTGTGGGGAACAGAAGCTACAGACAGACAGTCTGCAGGTGTGTCTGTGCATACAGAGCCAAAACTCATCAGCCTAGCAGACTGCCATCTGGCCAGGAGAGGAAAAAAAAGCTTTCTGAGAGGGCCACCTCGGGTTTTATGATCATTAAACTTGTCCAGTTGTCAATTTTTGGTCATTTTGATCCAAATAACTGCACTGCCCTTGTCAGAAACAGAGAGAGAGAGAGATAGAGAGAGAGAGAGAGAGAGAGAGAGAGAGAGAGAGAGAGAGACTATGAGAGCACTATGCATTTGCCACTTCTTGCCAAATTCTTTTTCAATCCTACCTGAGTTTAGCAGAATTGCCAAATTATTTTAAGATAATTATTATAGAAAAGATTACAAAATGGGAGTGTACATTTAATGTAAAAATTATGGAATAGCATTCATACCTAATAAATCAAACGAAGGAAAGGAAGAAGGGCTCCTGCTTAGTCACTGCTTATAGCAAATGTTGGCAAATAGAGGAGAAAAAAGGTCAGTCTCTAATTACTAATAGTCTAGTCAAAGATATTTAGCTTTGAGCCATAATATGGGCAAGAAATTAGATGGTCAGAGTGTTCTTCAAACATCCTCACACAGGATGTTCATTGTCTTAGAAACATTTCTTTTCCTGTTTGTCTCTAAGTGTATATGTCACACACACACACACACACACACACACACATTAGACAGAAACTGACCTCTTACAATTGACTAATTCTTTAACTTCCTCATCTAAATCATTAATTTGGGTACTTCTTACACAGTTCTCCTCAAACAGACACTACAAGAAGCAATTGAGCTTTTATTTAAAATAAATCCTTCCTTTACACTAGTTATGTAGCTGAATCCGAAAATATAACAGTTATCAACACCTTAGTAAAAGAAAAACTGACCTTGACGCTCCTCAGCTGTTTAACTATATGCCAACATCAAACCTGCCCTTTATCTCAAAGATCTTGTAAATGGTTATAGCTCGGCAGTTAGGTTTACCCTTACATAGGAATAATATTTATGAAATAGTTTTGACAGGATTGTCATGACAGCGCTGGTTTAAGTGGATATATGACCTATTGCTGGCCTCTGCTCAGGGTTGTGTTTCTTTGCTTTTGTAGTTTTTATCCTTGTGCAGCTTTCGATGCCATAGACCATAATTTAGTTTTAGCTTTATAGATTTAAGGGAGCAGCTCTCTCCTGGCTCAGGTCCTCAGTTCTACTACTATGTCAGTGATACATAGTTATATGTTTCAGCAAATGCAGATGACAGTCACCAGCTTAACCAGCTTAATGTTAAGGAATATATAGAGGACCTCCTATATAAACTACTTAAACTAGAAGCAAGCTTTGCAAACTTTCAGTAACATACAGTACTTTGCATCTGCACAGCATGGTTCCTTGCTGCCTGTGAGCTTTTCTCCACCAACCTGGGCTGTTTGGCCTGGTGGCCTCACCCCTCAGCCTGCATAGCACACCTCTTTGCTACCAATAAGCTGTTGTGAAGTCGAGTTGAGGTCTTCACCTGGGAGTCTCACCCCCAACATGCACAGGGCCAGCCAAGCTGTGGTGTCTTGGCCATATGGTCCAGGTCATATTTTACAGTTATTTATTTGTTTAATTGTTTTTAATTATTTATGTTAAGGTCTTAACTGAACAAGTTTTTTTCCCTAAAGTTTTCTGAGATATTTTAAGCTCTGATGTGTCATGTGCTCCACCAGAAGAAAAGAGTAAATATCACAGCTCAAGAGCCAAAGCAAACACAATGTAAATATTCATGAACTCATTCATGCATATACCTGGCACTCCAACTAATTGGGTTCTGCTGATATACATATGAGGAGGAGTGTAAAGACTAATCTGTGATATTTTTGTAGGCTAAATTAAATTTCTTAAATGTATGTTTATTCAAGTGAACTGTATATTTAAGTTATATATTTATATAATAAATATATTTAATATTTGATATGATATTTATATAATATAAGTGAAGTATATATTTTACTTACTTTACTGGGTTAAATTTGCAAGTGCTCACAAAACCAGAAAAAGTGAAGTTTCCTTTCAGTACTGCATACTTAAGTGGGGTCATGGATTTTTAACTTAATCTGCATGTGTTTGCACTTTAAACTGATTAAAGTTTGAGTGTGATGGATGAGTTTTGAAAGATTAAGTGTTTCTATAAAGTTTTCTTGGTTCATCCTCAGTTTCAGCCAGGTGTAAGTGTTTTAGTGTGTGTGTGTGTGTGTGTGTGTGTGTATGTGTGTCATGTTCGTTAAGGCTGGTGTGCCATTAATTTATCCATTGAAGTGCTAATTGGAGTGCTAATTTTTTACTGCAGTCATTTAAGGTGTTATGTGCACTTTTTGCAGTGTTGGGATTATATTTAAGTTCATTTGCTCTTGTAAAAGTAAAACTTTCCCAAAACTTAAAAAAGTCTTGTTTACTTGTTATTTGCAATTTAATTCAAGTTTAAGTCAAATTTACTGATTAAAAACTGCTAATTAATTAGAGCAGATTTTTTTTTATTTTATTAGAATCAGGGACATGTAAACCTTACGCAAAACATGCCTAGTTATATTTATTACTTGTGGAAAACGGTGGCTGATGTAGTGGTGAGCACTGTTACCTCGCAAGACGATCCGGGTTCGATTCCTGTTCTGGGCCATTCTGTGTGAGTGAGTTTTCTTCGGGTACTCCAGTTTCCTTCCACAGTCCAAAAACATGCATATTAGGTTGATAGGTCACTCTAAATTGCCCATAGGTATGAGTGTGTGCGTGAGTGTGCGTTGGCCATGTGATGGATTGGCGACCTGTCCATGCTGTACCCTGCCTTAACCGATGATGCTGGGATTGGTTCCAGCCTGTGTGCCTGACTGGTGTGTTGAAGTGGTTAAGAATCAAATTTTAAAGTACAGTAAATCTCACTCTGGTATATTTCCCAGTTTACACACAATCAAAACATCGTTAAAAGTATTCTACATAAGTTATCCATTCAAAATCCATTCATAATCCTGCTCCAGTATCACCAGTCAGCAGATGGAGCAGAGGAGAAACAGTACAGATGTATCATTGTGGTGGATCAAGAGAAATACTGGAAATAATTTTTGGAATCTAAATGTGTCATGTAGAAAGTGTGACAAAATCTGTGCACAGACTGAGATGTGAACGGCCCCATGTTTAGTCAGGAGAGGATTCACACCTTCACTAATCTCTTTCCTTTCCAAATACTCGGCTCCAGTGTTAAGCTCTCAAGGCATTTGGCTCGTAACATGCAAAGATTGTTAAATAAATGTAATGTCTGAACATGAAATAGAGAACACAAAGCAACATTTGTGAAAGTACCTGGCTAAATCAGATGTGAAATTCCAGCACTTGATAGGAAAGATTAGTCAGTCTTACAAATAGATAGATGTATGTGAAAGGAAGCTTTTAATCCATTTCTGGGTTTAATGCAGCTATTGCCAAGGATTTAGAGGCAGTAAGTGTGGGATGATGACGTTCCTACTTAGAAGACCGAGAAAAATAGTGACAGTTGTCTGCAGTCACAGAGTCATCATCACAACTTTAAGAGCCATGAAGGAGTTATAACTCTCCTTTTTGGTATAGGACCTATAGATGGCAGCAAGAAAATGCTATGGGAAACAAAGACTGTGGTTTTGCTCTAGTTATGATTTTATTTATTCATTCATCCAGTGTTGCGGTGGATCCAGAGTATATGATAGGAATACTGGGTGTAAGACAGAGACACACCTGTGCCAGTCCAGGTGTTTCAAAATGACTGGTTTACTATGCAATATGTTTACACTGATCACTCATAATGGACCTTAAAAAGGAAAACCGATAACAAATTTTTAATTGATACAAAAACTTTAACACACTTTATATTGCCTGATGCATTCAAGTTTCCAAATGAGCATTTGCAAACTATCATGGCTCCCATCGCTCGAGACAGCAGTCCTCCAGATGTTACTCCTAGAAATTTGGCAGCAGGATTAACCCTAATTAATTTACATTTCCTTGTGTTGTTTCTCAACAAAGCCTTTCTAATAATAGCTAACTTTTACAGCCGCAAAAGATATATCACATTGCACAGCACTACTTCCTAACTATTTTTTCTCTCCCACAGTACATCTGATGCACTGAATCAGGTAACTGTTGCCTGGGGTGTGCTGTACTCTACTGCTGAGAGACCTGACAGACTGGCTGACTCTACCTTAGCCACGTGAGACCACCAGACCACACCAGAGCTTCTTTCAGAGGCTTTTCCATGTGACTGCAAGTGCACTTGAAGGACCCAGGACTTACATAATAGTGCCATTGCATCTGGACCCGCATAGTACCTGTTCATGTAACATTACAACAGACTTTGCTATTATTATGTGTTATCAGTTACCAATAACATTACAACATAATAACCTGTATGAAATGCAAGATTAATGATGTTTGGTTTTTTACGGATTTTGAACAAAATTGTAAGGAACTGTTTACATTCTAGCGCTGAATGTAAGTTTCATTGCTTTCCACATTGAATAAGGTATGGAAATTGTACAAAATTGACAAATGTGAGGTCGTATTGATTTGATCACACCAAAAACAAGTCCTATCTGGGATGTATTCTACATCATGACCAGTGTTCCCTAAGATAGACACCAGATCCACTGCAACCCTAACCAGCATGAAATGGATACTGAAGGAATTAAGGAATTAATATATTATAGCTCAAAGAAATAGATCGCAGTGCTGTGTATAAGTTGGACTGCACTGAATTAGTCATTACATGCTATGTGCTACCAGCCATATTCCAGCTACACATAACAGCAGATAAATGCTACTATTATTGATCGCCTACTGTTCTCCTTTAAGTTTGATTAATTATAATGTCTGACAAACATATAACGGTGAAATGGGTACATGGTGGTATACATGATGCTTTCTCTAACATAACTGATGCCTCACAGCTTATATTAGCTCATTAGTTCCATTAAGAATCACAGACACTAAATTGGTCTTTAGCAAACTGTATTAGAGTATAGTATAATAGATATAGAGTAGCGGTAGAAGAATATAACAATATTTTTTAGAAGTTAGTCTAATACAGGCTAAATGTGATGCTGTGAGCAGAGCAAAGCAAGTTCAGTAGGGTGAATATAAGCATACCAATAACAATACATTTGCACTTCTACACCTTTATATATATATAACATGTCCACATGATGCTAGGTCCGTAACATTGTAATGCAACGCATGTTCAAAGCAGTGAGACATTAGCACCTGCACCTGTCAGCCTGTCATCACCTGGCCTGTTCAAAAAATAACTCAACTGTATTTTTAGCTTTTGTTAAAAGCTGTACAGTTATCAAAGCACTACAGACAATTTACAGACTTTATTTTGAATGGCAGGGAGAAAATGGAGGGATGTAAGAGGCCGGTTAAAATGACGAAAAAAAGAAAAAAGAAGCACATGGTTATTATTATTGTGATGTAAATCAGACTAAGAGTATTAATCTCATTAAACATGTGATTTCAGTAATCTCAGTTTTTACATGTGATATTTGCTTATTCCACAAACCCCAAAATTTCTAGTGCACAACAGAATGCCCTACAATTTTTGTACGCTGATTTTTGCAATGTGTCCGCAAATTTTGAAAGTACTGTGTGTGGTATGTGAGAAAAAATGTCAGAAAGGTGTGTGTATATATGTGTGTGTGTGTGTGTGTGTGTGTGTGTGTGTGTGTGTGTGTGTGTGTGTGTCATTGGTTGTGAGGATGGTAAAATGGGATTAGGGAGGAAATCCACAAAATGGAAGACCTGAGACAAACCTTTATGCTCGTCACAAAAAAGGAAATAAAAGAGGAAAGGAGAGAAGCTAAAATTCCAAAAAAGTTCATATGCAAAAAAAGGTAGCAAAATATGTAAGAAAAAAAACATACAAGGTTTGAAAATTGGGAAAGCTCCACTAATGAGTAAAAGAATATAGCATCAGTGATGAGGAGGGGCTCAGGTAGCGAGAGAGATTGGGGGGTGGGGGTTGGCAGTGTGTGTGTGTGTGTGTGTGTGTGGTAGTGAGGAGGGAGCATGGGAGGGAGAAGAGGAGGATAAATCTGTACAGCAAGATTATCAGGGCTCAGAAGCTGTTACATCGCATGGAGAGCAGCAAGTGCCTGAGCATCCCTGACATGCCACTGAAGCACAGAAGCACAGAACCTGGACACGGACCCAGAACTCCACAGCCTGCTCTTTTATTTACGCATTTCCATCATCACTGCTTCACTGGTTCTGAACTGAGAAACTGGAGCCACAGCTTTAGGAAAGTCACTTAAATGACTGAATCGATTTCTGTGTGACTTAACTAACTTTCTGGATTTTTGGACTAAAATATATTCTCAGTGAAAAGAGTGGAGCTGTAAAAAAAAAAAAAAAAAAAAGGAAAGAAAAAGGAACATTTCATCTGCATGGACATTTGCTTTACTTATCAGAAAAGACATCAGCTACTGGGATAGAAGAGGTCAGACATCACACCATATCTCTCATCATATTTTTAATTATTGGCCTTTTGTTGCTGTTGTTGATGTTG
Source organism: Duopalatinus emarginatus (assembly GCA_028565595.1). NCBI lineage: Eukaryota > Metazoa > Chordata > Actinopteri > Siluriformes > Pimelodidae > Duopalatinus > Duopalatinus emarginatus. The sequence goes on from JAOVVF010000051.1 coordinate 11,832,154, forward strand.
TTGTTTAAAGTCTTCTTGTGCTTTAGTATTATTTTCCTGGAGGCTGGAGATTAGATTGGTGACAGAGAAGAAAATAGTGACTAATTTAGGATGAAGGGTTAGTCTGGAGTAACAATTTTCACATTCATTGTGAGAATTTGAGTTAACACACACATTTTTCTTTCCTTACCAATCCTATAAAACCTAACAACATATGGTAAATATGGCAATATCCTGCATGTCATTCCCCACAAATCAAAACCAAGGACAAGTAAAAAAAAAAATCCTTACAAATATTTTATGCTTTGTCTCACACATACTCACACTTTCATAGACCTGGCAGGGAATCTCTATTCTCAACTCAGTTCACCTGCACTCACACCTTGTCCTAGTCAGAAATCGCAACTGCAATCCTCCAGACACCTCATGCTGCCATCATGAGGCAGTGAAGCTGCCAACATCTGCCTTTCTTTCTTTTGGGACACTTGACTTTCCAAACCTCCTTTTTTTTTTTTTTTTTTGTCCTCTACAGATACAACTTTTGTCTTCATTCCAAGGATCTCTGCCCCTGCAAGGTCTTCTAAACTCACTATGTGCTAGAAGAGACAGAGAGTGACAGAGAGAGGGGGGATCAACAAAGGAGTGACACACAAAAAAGGCAGTGAGAGGAAAAGAAGGGAACCCTAGACACCTGCAGTGAAAGTGCGTACTGCTGGAGGTCAGGCTCGGATGCATCCAGCCGGTGTAGGTAAGCAAACCCCATCCTTCTGTATACATGTTTTTGGCATCTGAGTCATGGATATTAACACAGACCTCTATTTGCGATGCATCGGCTGATGCTCCAGCCCCGCTGCTCGACTTGCTGGTTGTACGAAGAGATTGTATTTTTGCATTTCAAAGGTAATGTCTGTGTAGGGGGACTTATAGTGTGGTAACAGGTGTGCTGCTGGCTGTCAGCTTCTAGTAATAGTATTCCTAGAAAGAGGGAAATGCAATGAAGGCAGCAGAGTTGTTATAAATGGAATGACACATTCCCAGGCTTGTAATGTACTCAGTACTAATGTTTATTCATAAACTTGATATCTAGTGAGTATATTCCATAAATGTTGATGCCAACAGAGTGTATAGGTATATTTATACATATTTCTGTGCAAGCAAAGTACTCATGGGTAAATCATGTATCCTTTATAAAACAGCATCAAATACTTGACTAAGGATTAGTTACTTGTAATCTGTCTCATGTCAATAGATGCAATTAAGCAGGAGAAGACAGTTAAATATGTCAAAGACGTCCCCAAATTGTAGTATGTCTATTTAGAGGTATTATTCCTAAAAATATAAGGACTTGCTAAAGATATGATCCAACTAAAGGTACGATAACCATCACATTCACTGCAAATATACAGTCCACTACATCAATTCAGACAAGGTCACAGTGGGGAAAGCTGCATGGTTCATGAATTTGCTTAAGCATTTAGAATTTACTATAGTCATAAGGGAAATCTGAGAGCTTGACAAATACATATGACATATAGTGTATGCACTGGCTTGTGAATCTACATCTGTATGCAATTGTTCATGTGTGTGTCCTCTGATGCCAGGGCTTAACCTTGAAAAATGTATTGTGTGTTTTGTTGCCCATGCCTACACTGTGGTTTATATACACCTGTTAAAACTAATCCAACAGAAAATCAGTGTAAAATATGAACTTATTTTTTTTTATTATACAGTATAGGCAGCTGTAAAAGTAGTGACAAGCACCAACTCTGCAGCCTTTTCTAACTTTTTCCCAAGACTTGGCTTATGCAAATAATGACTTATTCGCAATTATAAGACTGTGCTGTGCAGTTAAGAGGATGAAACTGCGTCCACATTTTATAGTTTAATTTGCATGCAGACATGTCTAATGCATCAGTTAATGTCCAAGCAGGTAATAAATAATGATGACAATTCCATTACTAACATTGAAACCCATCTTGTCTGTTCCAGTTAGATAGGGATGTAAATATTATCATGTCTGGTATATGGCTTTTTAGGGCAGGCCTACTGATCTGCTACCATATGCTTTTTTTTACTGTTGCTCACATGAGTAGCAGCGTGTTGGAATAAAGAATCAGAGGATCAGAACACAAGTATATCATATGAGGACTCAATAATCGGATTGTAAATATCGAGCATGTATTATGATGTATTATCTACATGACCTCTGTGACTGTAAAATTAAAGGACATTATCTCAGTCCTCCTAGATTTGACTGTGATTGCAGCCCAACAGCATGCAAGACATCTCATATCCCATCTGTAGCAGGCAAATAATAAGCAGTAACTCAAATCACATCACCATCCAAAAGGTATAAGCATAACTTAAATAAATCCTACCAGACAATATACAGCTGTGTGTTACCATGAGTCATATACTCAGTGGAGGTCATTAAAGAACCTTACCAAGGACCCAACTGTAATTAATGTCAGATAGACATGATTCCTATTGCAAATACACGCATCACACTGTGATACAGAATGTAAAGAGATTGCAAATACATGCAAATACATGCATCACACTGTGACACAGAATGCAAAGAGAGGATACATGCAGGATACACAGAACCAGAGACGACTTATTACGTTCTGTCCACTCTGCCCCATTAAAACAACCATTAGTGCTGTGTCTTTGGGTTATTTTTCTTATTAACATGTGATAATGATCAAAGCTGATCAGAAGCTTGGGGGAAATCTTGAGTACAACCATTCCTTATTTACACAAGGTAGATGGAAGAAAAGGTGGTGTTCTCATGTTAGGACAGTGGAGTCTCATGGGGCTATTAAGGTCATTGTCCACTCTATACTACATTTAGACAGTATCTATATAACCTATTGCCTCTAAAAAAAAAAAAAAGGAACCATGCAGCCAGACTCAGAGGTGGCACAGATGATAATTTAGTCTTGCTAACTTTGCAAACATGTTAGAATCAACAGCAGGGCTTTTACTTTCTAAAAATACCCAAAGTATTATATTACACACAGAAAAAAAAACACAGGCAGAAAATAATTTTCTGTCGCGAACTGAAGGGCTGTGATTTATGTGGGGCTGTATTTTTTTTATTGACCCATCAAACCAATGCCTATAACTTCAGCTAGTGATGTCCTGATAAGGAGTTATGTTGCTTTGATGAAAAATGATGGTGTCGTTATTTATTTATTCATGCACACACGTGAAGGTGTTTGGAGTATCTTTATTGAAATAAGATTCCATATAAGCAGCTGGTATCTACAGCAGATGCCATGAATGTGTTGTTTTTGTTTTGTTTTTTTTTTGTCATTGGGATTGTAATGTGTGATGGATCATGTTGTTGAATTGCACTGCACACATACATAAACTAAAGTCTCACATCTGACAGGAACACTGGAACACTTTCTGCTACAGCTCTAAACTCCCACATCTGTGTAGCTAATGTGACAGAGAAAAAAGGGATAAGCTCAATTTCAGAGTAGAAAAATTAACATATATTAATGAAATTTTGTAGCACAGCCATGTTATATCACTGAACAGGTGTATGAATATACACTATATGGACAAACGTATTGGGGCACTCCTCTTTAATCCCATTGCCGCAAGTGTATAAAATCATGTAGCTCACCAAATGCAAGCATGATACTGCAGTAGGATGCCACCGTTGCAACAAGTCAATTTGTGAAATGTCTTCGCTCCTAAATATCACACAATCAACTGTGAGTAGTATTATCAAAAAAATGAAAGTGTTTAGAAACCACTGCAAGTCAGCCAGAAAGTGTCAGACCATGTACATTTACAGAGTTGGGTTGCTGAGTACTGAGGCACATTGTGCATAAAAGTTGCCAACACTCTGGTGACTTAATATCTGCAGAGTACCAAACCTTTTCTGGTATTCACATCAGCACAAAAACAGTGTATTAGGAGCCTCATAACATGGATTTCAATGGCCAAGCAGTTGCATGCAAAGATCACCAAGCATGCCTTCACTGGACTCAGGAGCAGTGGAAACGTTCTGTGGAGCAGAATCATGCTTTGTAACTGGCAATCTGATGGACGAGTCTGGGTTTGCGGAATGCCAGGAAAACATCACCTGCTTGAATGCATTGTTTGGTTTATTTCACAAATGCTTTTCTGGATGAATAGGAAAATTGTGTAATTCCACAGACACAATCCAGAAATCTTGTAGAAAGCCTTCTCAGAAGAGTGGAAGCTATTAAAGCTGTTAGGGAGATTTGAGGGGTTTCCTCCTGTAGGTTTAATTTGTAGGTGTCCCAATAATTTTGTCCATATAACGTATCATTTCTGGCTTTCATTTTGAGTAGATTTAGGTGTGGCAAATTTCCTACTGTTGTTGCTTCTGGCTTGCTTATAAGAGATATAAATCTAAATCCACACTTAGGTAAAGCTGTTTATCAATAGACAACATTGATTTTAAATTTACAGTCTTTAAATATTTTTAAATGGTTGTTCTACATATTCTCCATTTTTGTGTCCTACTGCCTCACTGATGCCACAGATGGATGGGGGATGTGTTTTGTGAAGAGGAGATTAAATAAAACTACATTCATTAACCTGTTTCATGTTCTTTAATTATTATCTTATGGCAGTTTTATGTTTCATCAAGGGAACAAATGAACTGGCTGTGATGTTCATTTTGCTGAGAACCTGTGATCAACCACATCAAAGTGTATGAAAAAAAGGATCAGAGGAGTTTAAGTGATGGACATGAGAAGATCTCCAGCACATTCAACATGCTGAAATGTGAATATAATGTGAATATATTAACACCATTCACAGCTTATGTGCCATCAAAGCTGAGCTGCAGTTTTAATGTTTTAGTCTGGGAAACTGCAGTCAACCAACCAGCCAACTAACCTATAAAAAATAGCTTAATAATATAATAATAAATATATTAGATAGATAGATAGATAGATAGATAGATAGATAGATAGATAGATAGATAGATAGATAGATAGATAGATA
>JAOVVF010000051.1:11837499-11853285 GCA_028565595.1 Duopalatinus emarginatus
ACAGTTAGATAGATAGATAGATAGATAGATAGATAGATAGATAGATAGATAGATAGATAGATAGATAGATAGATAGACAGATTACATTTTCTTTAAAATTCACAAGTTACTTACTCCGAAATCTCACATATCAGATGAGTACAGAGACATCTATCTAATATTTTCTAATTACAAAATTACAATAAAGCTTGGTGTTATTGATTATAGCCTCTTTCAGTGCTGTACTTCTACATAATTATAGAATAAGATTATAGCGTTATGATATGACTTAGTGTACTCCATCTATACACTTAAAAAAATCCTTTTGTATTGTCAAAGGTACACCTTTTGTACCATAGTATGTAATTCTTTTGTAATACACTGTGTGATGAGACAAGACACGAGTGTTTGTTGTTTATTGTAGGCAATCCAAAAGTCATTGTCATGGTTCGATATGGGGTCAATACGCATGCAGGCAATGTCAAAAAGGAATAATCCTTAATCAAAAACAAAAACAACAGGTACAGAAAAGGACCCCACAAATGTAGAGAGCAACGCTGCACACAGACTCACGGCAAGACTTTGTTGTGAGGAACAGAAGCTATAAAATAAAATATGAGCTTAAGTAACCTAACGGACCAATGACAAGACAGCGTGGAAAGCACATGGCTATAGGCAGCAAAACAAACAAGGGCAGTGAACGTGGGAATTTTTACGTGCAACTTTTACTTAGAAAACTGGATTCACTGGATCTTTAAAACTTGATTCCTCAAACTATAACAACCCATTTACATACCTTGAATAATTTCTTAAGGTATACTGTATGTATATTTCCATTTTAAATACAGATATTAAAGGCACAACAGATATTCCCGTAAGGGTACCACCCTAGCATCATGGAAAGGTGCCGTTTAGTACTTCTTTTCTGAGAGTATACTGCTGGGAAGATATGCATAAGAATAAACCCTAAAAGCGGGAAAGAAAAAATGCAATCATCCTCCTTATTTCCTAGAAAAGGGGAACAGTGAGATAAATGAAACAGTGAATTATATTATATTTGATATACCATATATTATCTCAACATGGCTTTAAACTGATTTCAGTTTACAAAGTAGAATCAGGACCTTTGTTTTGTTTCTGCCAGTTTTCTTCTGTCATTTATTGGAACAGCTTATTTTGGTCAGATAGGAATTAGTCATGAAGACCTGAAAGTTATTAAAATGGCATTAATTTACTTAACAATCTCTGTGCCTTTGCCTCTTTTTATGTTCTTTGTTATGGGAGAATAATGCAAAGAGTTGCATTGTCTGCATGAGATATAAAGGATTTTACATGTGATCATATGGAGATGGTTAAATGAGAATGAGTTAAATCCGCCTGGGATTTCTCTTGGCAAGTGCTGATTTGTTTTGAGACTCATTCAGATAAATTTAGTGTCATTTTATCTCCCTTGCCATCTGTTTCATCTGAACTGGACACTTCTTCTCATTTCCAGTTAAACAAGGAGCTGTTTGTATCATGAAGTTTAAATATTCGACTTAAATATTGACTGAACTGTTACAAAACTGCAAATAGCAACAGTTATTTATCAGCCACTGTAATTTAAATGAGTGTTGTAGCTGCTCTAATTGCTTAATAGGTTGTATGGTTGCACTTTTAATATGCTGGCATGGATTGATGGGAATAACCTTTACGCTTCTAAATCAGGTTCATCTCATTAGGCTGTGATGCTGTTTGGCTTCATACTCTGCCTTCTGTAATGCATGCAGCCCAGAACTATGTGTGGGAATCAGTCCTGTTTTTGGAACCTGATCATAGCTGTAAAAGACAAGGCCAGCATGTTGTTGGAGCGTCACATGCAGGAGTGCATAATGGCCAGTTTGGTCATTTGCAATTAATTAATGAGTTAACATCTGCTGGACTGAACTCCTAGAAAAGTGAACTCCTGATCTGATCTATAAATACAGAGATATGCTGTAGAGATTAGATTTAAGTCTCTGTGTGATGCAGAGCAAGAATACAAATATAGCTCTAATATCACTGTACTTAGCTAGATACTGCTTATTACTATAATAGTTTGTTCATACACTGGGGATATTATGTACCTCTGTAGATATTGTGCACTCTGTAGCTCTGTAAGGATAATGAGTAATAATGGTAATACTTTATTTATAAATACTGTTAATAAGACTTATTGAATTTTGTTTTTATGTTTGACATGCCATATTATTACTTTTATGTGACACTGACATATGCCTGTAGAGAATCAAACAAAGTCATTTCATACCTGGCTATAACATATCTCCTAGATTGGATTGGATCATATGTGTACCTATAGCTGTGGATATTATGTATTTTTTGGCTAGAGCAGAGACATTGATCACACAGTCCTTTATTGCTGTCTTGGACACATTGAGACACATTTGTATTCACACTAGAAATGTGATATGGCCATATGCATCCCAGACCACCTCTAAATATGGTTTGAGTGACAGGATCACAGTGTGTCTTTGTAAAACGTTTAACTGTATTTTTCTGTATTGATTTTTTTTTTCTAAGACCTTTGTCAATTTTTTCTGCACAAAGTTTGAAAAGAAGTTATACCTTGGTCTAGAAAACATAACCTAATCAATGGAGGACTAATATGACCAACCTGTTGAAAGGTTGGACTTGATGTTAATGCAGTCTCGCTTTCATTTGGTCTTGATCTTGACTTTGTCTCAATGCCCTTAAGACTCGTCTTGACTTGATCTCACCTAGTCTTGGTCTTTGACCTACCTTGGACTTGACATTTGCAATCTTGACAAAAGCAAAACCCAAAGTAAAAAAAAAAACATCAAAAATCAAAGAGGCAGTCTTTATGTCAGCTTGTGCTAGTTGAGTCTTTATGGATGGTTTAATATAAAAGTAGGAACACTGCTACTGAAAATGTGATACTATAATAAGATCACATAATCTAGACAGAAGCTAATTATAAAAAATTAAACTCTCGCATCACATAAAATCCTGTTTATTCATTATACAGACAGTCCCTAAAGTACTGGATGCTCTTAATGCTGAATTAAAGATATAAATTACTATGCGGGTCTGGAAGGGATATGTATTTCTTGCTTGCATGTACACTGGAGGTTATACTTTGTTATCAGATAATATGTAAGGGAAAAGGCAGAGTGTCAGTGCTAAAATAATCTGACAAGCAACAATCTGAAATGACTAGAGATTTATAGGAATATTTAAACAGCTTCAGCAGGAGCACACCTGTCCCTGTTCTGGAGTCTATCCAATACTTGTAGACTCTCATTAACATTTTCAGTTACAAAGCAAATCTTATTTCGAATAAAGGAAGCAATATATTTGCTTGTTCTCACAATTGTCCCTGGGGAAATATTTTAAATGCATCTGAAATGAAAGAAGCAAATGTTTATTCCTAGTACTGTCCTGATAAGGGGTAGCATCTGCCAACCTACATTATCTGTTCACCTCAATTAGTATTTACTAAATTACAGCTGAATTCTTATTTCAAAACATATCCATATTAAAAGTTAACTTGGTGAATTTTTATCACATTAGTTATGAAAGTATTTCATTAATCATAAATCTTACAGTGCCCCAATTATTTTTGGAAATGTTAAAAGTGTGACGCATATCATAGATTGTCACAAAAAGCACAGTTGTGTTGTTCTTGTCTTTTTAAGTGATTCAGCCACAAACTGATACCTTTGTGTGTCAGTAGAGTCAAAGATTAACATAGCCCAGTTTGCTGTGAATCCCTCACTGAGCTCTCAGTGTGTTTCTTCCTCATCTATCTAACTACCTGTTGTGTCTCAGAATTACTTAGATGGACATGAACAGCACACAGTAAGAGCAAAGCAGGGGTGTATTCAAAGCCAAACACACATTGTGTACAAATACACAGCATGTACTCAATATGCTTTGTGCTGGACACATGCAATGAGGTCTTGTGTGTAATGGAAATAGCCTCAGGTATTGAATTATTTCAGCTTCTAGTATATTGCATGTATTTATTTCTGTCTCTCTTCCCCTTTCTCTCTCTGTCTTTGTAGGCTGTAGGTGCCTGAAATGGCCATTCATCAGGGGTGTTTGAGTCTCTTTCTCCAGCTCCTCCTGTTGTTAACTGCCATGCCACACTACCAGGCTCGTCCTTTCTTTGGCCCACCTACAGTTAACGTGGCAGTGGTGTTCAGCAGCTCTGGCAACCAGGGTGAAATAAAGGGCCGCCTGAGCCGGGAGAACTTCCTGGACATGCCGCTGGATGTGAACCCCATCACTGTGTTAGTAAATGATACAAGCCCTAGTGCACTGCTTAAACGCCTCTGTCAGACCATGGCTGCTGAGAGTCTTCATGGTGTTGTGTTTGAAGATGATGTTGACTCGGAAGCTGTAGCTCAGATTCTAGACTTTCTCTCCTCCCAGACTTCCATACCCATAGTTGGCATCAACGGAGGCTCTGCTGTAGTTATCCCTGACAAGGTAAATTGACAAATTTGTGGTGCGGATCTTATATTTGTGTATGAAGACACTAAATGCTTGGATGCTCTGTAATTAGCAGGTGCAGGTATATGCTCTTGACTGTGAGCACATTCACTTTATCTTCACACTTACTGGGTGAAATATGACCTATTTTGTAAATGTTAGTTTTTATTGAAACTTGCTATGTAGCTATTTATTAGTCAAAGCTGTGTAAGCTAATAAAATCACTATTACAAGATGATCCATAAGTCGCAAAGTGTTTCAGAGCTATAATGATTTTGTACAAATTGTAGAGATCACTGATATGAGCAGGTCTAATGTTAATTTAATCTGAAGTCAGCATCTGTGTGTTTAATAATTGTGTGGATTTTAGTCTATAATAAGGCTTTACAGCTTACAGTAAAGATAGGTGTACTTGATGCTTGAAGCAGGATTAAAAGCATGCAGCAGTGCTATAAAGTAGTCCTTGTTGTAAAGTCTAGCTGACGCACATTAGGCTTAAACTGGGTTACTGAATATTAATTTAAAAGGAAAAAAGCCAGAAAAACTGGTACACCAGGTAAGTAGGTCCCCCACAGGGCATGGACTCCACAAGCTTGCAGAAATATTCAGTTAACACCATACGTCCTGCAGAACGGTCCACAGTTCTGTTATATTCTCAAGTGTAGGATTTTTATGTTCCACAGCTTGTTGCATGGCATTCCAGATGTGTTTGAACATTGAGATCTGGTGACTGAGGTGGGAATGGCAAAACCCAAAACTCATATGAGTGTTCCTCTAACCATAATTTGGCGTCTTTAGACATGTGTGGTGGTGAATTGTCCTGTTGCAAGAAGCCAAACTCATCAGAATGAAAGCATGACATGAACAGGTGTAACTCATCAGAAAGGAGATGTTCACCTGTAAGAGATGTTTGTAGATGTATCGGGGGTCCCATGGAATACCAACAAAACAAACCCGATACATTATGAAGTGATCACCAGCCTATGTGTGTTGCATTGGCCTGTCTGTTCTAGTATTTTTGGCACCTTAGTATAAGTGTAAGCATTATTAACCAGCTATAGGATCATACAAAACAAGTGACAAGTCAAATATCATATGTTTTCATAGAGCTGCTATAAAGCATTTCTGAATCTTAAAGTTCCACAACTTTGTTTCATTAGTATACACCTTTTCATAGTTTAAATCCATACATAATGTTTATATTTATATTTGCAGGACTATTTCCCCAGTAGGTCTAAGTAATTGTCTAAATACCAATGCTGAGATCTGTGTGGACTTGTAATCAAAGGGTATTATGAACATCATAAATACCCAAAAGCTCAGTGTCCCACATTCTATTTGTGATTTACTGAGAACAGAGCGTGTTTTACAAAGTAACACATTAAACAACATAATATACATTGCTTCAGTGGCCACATTAATGAAGATAATAATCTTTAATAAAAAATAATCAATAAAGATAATTTTATGATCACGTTGGCTTTAAAGCCCTGTATACATAAGAACTAACACTTGCTCTGTTTCAGTGAGTTACTAAGATACACTAGTTTTAATACAGTGAAAAATCTTCATGTAATCTTTCGGTTAAACTGCAATTGCCGACGTGTTAATTAATTTCAGACATGTTCAGACATCATAAATAGTAATATCAGGTCTTGGATAACTCATAATATTTAAGGAATCAGGTAATGAAAATCACTGTGTATTATACAAATGCAATGCACAGGGGGATATCTAAATGAAGAACACAGTGTCGATGAAATTATGCAATAGACTAGAATATTTAGTATTGAATACAGCAGACAACAGTTTCCTGTCCCATTATTGATATTTAAATTAAGTTTATGCTCACAGTGTATGACATATAATGAGAGATAAGACTGAATGAAGTGTGAAAAGAAAATGACACAGAATATGCTCACAGCCTCCATATAATGATGCAATTGGAAAGGGTCTTAATTGGATGTTTCTGGTTGTATTCCAATAAGCTAAGAAAGAGTAGCAGATGGGGTTTGGCTTTTTTATTGCAGCATTTTCTATTCCTGTATTTGATATGCAATTACCTGGTCTTTCCACTTCTTCCAATAACTTTGTAATTATGTGCCATAAAATGTTCATTTAATACAAAGGGGCTATATTTTTCCTTTGGTAAGAGTAAAAGGAAAAACAGTGGTAAAAATAGTCCACACGTAGATGCCTTTTCTCCTCCACATATTTACACTACTTAAATGTACGGTACTTTGCCTGATGACTGTGTGGGAAAAACTGGTACTCTACAAACATTTTTAAAAGAAGTGTCACTATAGGTCTCTACCCTATATACCTAACTGAGTATTTGCTTTTTTTTAGACTGTTAGACAAAATGTTGTACATGCCTACAGTAAATGACAATTTATGTATTACAGTAAAATTTCTATTTAAGTTTAAGTCATATATTGTCCTTGGAGAAATTATCACCTTGAAGAGTTTCCTGTTTGGAGAATCAGACCATAAGGTACAGTATGCTCCAAGATTAAGGGATCGTTTCAAGTCCTCTGTTACTGCTCATTGTATCGTATATGATCACAGGAATGACACAAAATCAAGATGTATGACATGCACTCATCAATATAACATTCTGTCTGAAAATAATAGTGTGAGCCCAAATAGCAGAACAAAGGTATTACCAGTAAAATATCATTAAAGATATGCAGGAACAATCCTGTTACTTTCAATTGAACTATCTGGATGCATATGGTCGTCAGACTCTGGGGGGCTGAACCTAGGTGATCTTTTTTTACTTCTTAAAATAAAGAAAAGTTGAAGTGAAAAGTAAGAGTCCCAGAACTCTCGTCAACCAGAGCCCTTCTCATTCCTATAGCCAGCCTACTTTAGGTGAGCTGTAGAAGTTACCTGAAGGACACTGGATCGGCATATATGGGTTCGAGCAAGCTCCTGTCAGAGAGGAGTCTTGGGAAAATGTCTCCTAGCTCCTGACAAGACGAGACCTTTCCACTCATTTTTCTCAGACCGGAGCCTAATTGGGTATTTCAATCTCCCTCCTGCATTTTCAGCCACCTTGGAGAGGCTGCTGGCAGAATAGGGCACAAAGACATCTTCTAATGTGACAGAATTAAGAGGCAAGAAGGATATGCACTTGAGTACTTTGTGTATACCTTTGAAACCACAACTTCTGTATATAACAGCTTTTAAATATAAACAGATATTAAAACCAAACTGTTAAAAGTGAAATATATATATATATATATATATATATATATATATATATGGGCAATAAATCATGATTGTGGTTTGTGGTAATTGTACAGTAGGATCAATATTCTAGCAATTTATCTTTGTATTGTGGATTCAGTCTTCCACACTTGAGAAAAGTGTTCAAGGTTAATTGTTCAGAGTGACTCATGGATACACTATAATAGTTACCACAACTGAACACCAAAAACACAGACTGTGGCTTAGATGTCTCTCCGTACAAAGGAATCCATTTAGTTGTGTTTGTAATGGTTTATGACATCATTTATAAAGTAAACAGATGCATAAATGAAACCTGACATTTCATTCATTCTTAAATTATGCTTTAAATCTTCTCTCAGGCGTAGGCTAAAGCTGTATTTTTATACCTGCTCTTGTCAAAATGCATGCAGCTCTCATTTAATTTATCACTTATCTTGGCCTTGCTCAAGTAAACAGAACACAATACAGACAAGCGAATGATTTGAAAAACATCCAATTATTTTGCCTCAGGTTAGACAACCACTTATTTTCCCATTCATATCATTATAATATAGCTGGTATTGTCAAGTGTATTGATTGTTTTTCAATAAAAGCAACATACTAAACAAACAAATATCACCTAATAACAATACAATACATATGTAATATTGAGTTTGCCTTTAACTACTCTGACTAATCTCTTACAACTCCAACATTCAATTCATTTATCGTAATTTGAACATTGGAAAAAAAAAATCCCTCACCAATATTGGCATATCTTTCTCTACACTTTTCTTCCAGGCTGAAGGTTCGACTTTCCTCCAGATGGGAGCTTCCATTGAGCAGCAGATCAATACCATGTTCAAAGTGATGGAGGAATACAACTGGGGCAGCTTTGTGGTGATCACCAGTCTTTATCCAGGCTATGACAACTTTGTGGACTACATCCGCTCTTTTACAGACTCCAGCTACTTTCTTTGGGAACTACAGGACGTGCTAAGCTTTGAGATGTCAGTGGGAGCCAATGACATCCGTTCACGCCGACTGCTGCAACAGGTGGATGCTCAGGTGTATCTGGTGTACTGTTCTCATGAGGAGGCTCAGTATCTGTTCAGGATGGCATCTGATGTCGGGCTTTTGGGACCTGGCTACATTTGGGTCATTCCCAGCCTGGCGGTAGGAAACCCAGAGGCTTCACCTCCAGACAGTTTTCCAGTTGGGGTCATCAGCATTATTTCAAACCACTGGAGGAAAACTCTGCGTCAGAGGGTGAGGGAAGGAGTGGCTGTGGTTGTGCAGGGGGTGTACAGTTTCCACAAGCATAAAGGATTTGTTCCTGAAGCTCACAGTCAGTGTAACAGCTCGGCAAAATCCTTTGACCATTATTCACTTTTTAGGTGAGATTTAATATTTTTTTACATTAACTGTACTGACTGGTTAGGGAGAGCTCTTAATTCTCGGTCTGACAACTGCTCTTGTCAGTCTGCTTTTATAAAATATGAATGGCAAGTTATCAAGAATGAAAGGGAGTGGGTCTGGTTTTATACTTGTGTATTTTATATGCAGAGATTTTTATGCACCAGAATCCTAGAAATGTTTTATGAAGTCATAAATGTAGTCCCTTTTTTGCCCTGTTTCCTTATGTCCTCTTTCTAAAACTTCCTAATGTTTTTAATTACATTAGAGAACCCTGCACAGGCAACTATACAAAAGGGTTTAACTAGGTTTAGTGGAAAAAATGATATCTGTTTTAAGTAAACACAGCCATGCTGTTTATTTTAAATAGTTCACAGGCAAAAAATAAAAGATCACATAGGTGTTTTTGATCAGTCTTCTCCTTTTTAATGAGAGTCAAAGATTTCCTAGTTAAATCAGCTTTACACCTGGGAACAGCTGACCTCATTAAAGACTGCTTCAATTGCTTCACCAGACCTTCTGTGATCCAAAGTTTCACATCAGAGGCACATTGGAAACTGAATTTTCAACGATTATATTCTCAGATTCTCAGCGCCATTGTAGCTTATTGATTCATAGATGCTGTCTAGTAAATATGTTTACCAAAGGTTTTTTCAAAGTGTATGGCCAAGTCTTGTAACTGTTGATTTGCTATTTACTGAAATTTTAGATGTGTCAATTTTACCAAAGCAACTGTGAAGAACATTCAAGAAATGGGTTAACATTGATCACATTCATGTAATACATTCTTGTAGATGGTAAATCATCCATTCCCATGTACATAAGACACATTCTTCTTTCATAATTCGTACTGGTTACTGTATAATTTTGTTATACATTATAAATAAGTTTGTTAAATAACATTTGTTTTCACTGAATATCACTTCAAGGAATTCCTCTGATGAAACTTGTTTGATTGGCAGGACTTTAAAAAAAAATTCAATCTGTCTTTGCTTTTTTCATAGACATATGCTAAATGTGACATGGGAGCACAGAGACCTGTCTTTCAATGCTCATGGCTATCTCAAAAATCCCTCCATGGTGATCATCGCTTTGGACCGAGAAAGACTCTGGGACAAGGTATGATAAAAATGAGACCTTCAAGATCATTACATTTATTGACCCACATTACAATACCTGTTAATGAATTCACAAAATACAGTTTCTTTTAGCTTTTGTTTCCAAAATCATGAAATTCAAACCAAACAAAATTTCTGAAATAATATTTTAAGATTAATTAGCATTCAGGAAAATAATTTGGTTTATTTACTTTTGAATACAGTTTTCAGTTCAATGTCAACACAGATTTTTAGATTTTAGAGAATGTTACATAAATAGATTCTGAAGCTCATAGTATTTGAAAGTGAATTTATAAAACCTCATAAAGCTACATTAGCCATAAATGAAGAACGCAAGGCTATTCTGAATTACAAAATATACAAAAATGGATAGAAAAATATCGGTTTATGGTAATTAGTATAAGGTAACTGTAAAAGAAACAACTGCTTTCCAAATGCATGCTACACAATATCCTATACAGAAAGAATAGTAATGTGTGCGATCTATCAGGCAGCCATTGAATAGTCAGATTTTCAAAGTTGATATGTTGGAAGCTGAAATATGAGCAAGTGTAAGAATCTGGTTGGCTTTTACAAGGTCCAAATTCTGACAGCTAGACAACTGGGTGAGAACTTCTTCAAAACAGCAGGTCTTGTGGGGTTTTGCCTGTATACAGTGGTTGGTATATTAGTGATCCAAGGAGGACAACCGGCAAACCAGCAACAGGGTCATTGGTGCCCGAGGCTCAAGGATGAGCATGGGGGAAAGGGGACACCCATTGGGTCTCATCCCAGAGAATATCTGCTGCTAATTTCCTGGTGCCATATACCACGGCACACCTTTAGAGGTCTTGTGGAGTCCAAGAGATGTTTTGGTGGCTGCTGCAGCAGGTGCTTCTAGTGTTATGGATATGCATATGTAAATGTATATCATCTCACATTTTATGCAGAAATCTAGATCATTTAAAATGGTAAGTTACCAGTGAAGACAATAAATTGCAACTGTTAGGATTCAAATATAGCTATAATTATTCTTATACTGTTATGCACAGATAATTTGTCACTGTCAGCACAGCAGATGATGCAATTACATTTTGTTGTCTAAAACAATTCCTTTGCCCTCATTTAGTCAGACCCCCAGGGCTCTGGTTCTTTCTGATGACATGAGACATGTGGAGAGTGGTTGGCAGTGTGCTAACGCCACCTGACTGCAGAAGCAGATGTGCCTATAAATACGTCAGTCAGAGCCTCCTTGAGGTGAATGAGAGGATACGATAATAAGAATCAACATGCTGTTAACCACAGACCACAAAGACAGGATAAAAATACTTTGTAGATCAGTGGTATTACATTAGAAAATAGTACTGTCTTCTGCTTCACAACTTAACTTGGTCTGAAGCCTTGCTTATTTTCCAATCAACACTCTCAGTGCCACTTCTGTCAGTCATGATGCCAAGGTCTGCTCACATTAGCAGCATGAATCACAATTGTACTATTTTAATGTGCCAGCCAGAAGATGTCCTGGAGACTGTCAATATTTCCTGTGTCTGATGATTAACTTTGGCTTACTTTTTTTTCTCTGAATCTTTTATCAATGTAAGTTGCTACTTTAATGCTACTTTAATACTAGTATTATCAATGTTTAAGTTACACCAAATCAGTACCTATGATGCCCAACATTTTTACACACATAAAAAATATTTAGTAAATTATTAAAATAAAAAAAAGCGTAAAAAAATGATTTACAAATCCACAACCCATCACTGGAACTTAATGCTGAGAAACACCCTGGATAGGAAGCCAGTCTATATAACGTACTCAGTTCCCCTACAAGCATGTTTTGGGAGGAGGAGGAGGAAACCAGATAATGTTGTGGAAACTTAGATAAAGTAACCCTGGAGCAAGACAACCACTAACTAGACACCGGACTGATGATATGTGTGATATATGTGTGATATTAGACTGCGTTGCCTTTTTTTAAATTCATATACAAAATACCTTTCTCCAAACATGAATAGCATCATTTCCTGTGACAAGAACAGATTCATCATTCACAGCATGAACATAATACTCTGTTAGGTAGATTACTTTTACTTTACCAGGCACATTTGCTATATGAATAGTAGTCTCTGTATTGATCAAAACCTGCCTGCCCAAACAATGTGAATTAAGAATTACATTACTTTCATTCTGTTGTTCCTCATAGGTACAACATCCACTGTTCTGTTCTACCTATGAGTAACACTCAAGACAGTGCTTGATATAAATCATATCTGTCTACTTTACTTATTTGTGTGAAAAAAATGCTGTGGTACCTCATATTTACAGTGTCCATTCACCAAGTAGTGATTATTAATGGTTCAAAAGACAGAGCCAATGTTATCATGCTGCAGGCTTGTCTTATTACCCACACCTGAAAGCCACAGGATTGGATTTGTTTGCTTTGCTGATTTTGTGAATAATACCTCAATAAATCCCTGTTGCCAAGGCTTATCATGCTTGTTAATCAAGAGCAAACATGGATTACAATGATATGAACTATCTCCAATCTGATTCCAGTTCCTCGCTCTGCATTCAGATCAGCAGAACAATAGCAAATGGGTTAGAGCTGTGATTATAGGTCTACATGCCTTACATAACCCATTTTTAACAGCTGAGATAACCTTGCCTGAACATTTATAATGTCCTATTTCAACAAGCATAAGCTGTCATAAAAGCTGTATTTGCATGCCAATCACTTTACTGTTACTGTTGCTATAATATTGTTATGCCACGTTTACTCTCAGGAAGAGATGGGTGGTATACTCTGTCAGAGCTAAAAAAGTCCTTTTAGCTGTCTGGGTAAAGTAAAACTGACAGTGTGTCAGCACATGCACATTAATATAAATGTCATTCATGCTACATATGTGGTAGCATAATCGAAAGTTGTGCTCCCTCTATTTTAACAACCACCAGCTGCCAGTGATACAAATGGCTACACAAACACAATTTATTAATCATACATACTGTAGGCTCATTACAAGGCAGTAGGATAAGTATTACTATAACTTCTTGTAAAGGGTAATATAAAACTATGACATACCACAAGTCCAGTCAAATAAAATCTGACTAAGTGATTCCCACCTCTTTATAGTCCCCTGCATTTAATGTTTTTTTTTTTCCAACCAGTTTTTGTGTTCAGTTGTTTTTGTTGATTATATACCCCTGTGTTTAGTTAGTTCTGTTTCTGTTAGTCCTGTTACATCAGGTTGACTTAAAAATTGATAAGAGCAATTTGTATGGCATTTTTATGTCACCAGCTGGAATTAAGGTTGGTAATTTTGTATTCCTATAAACACCAGCCATAACTAATGTGATGTTAAGTGACTCATTGACCACTGTGTTTGTACACAGCTGAATTTAAAATTGATGCAATTAACCCATCTGTGAAGTGAAATTCACAGTAGGGGCAGTGAACATACTTGGGTAACCCTATCCACTAAGCTGGATGTTGAGTATGTTGAGTATTAAGTGAGAGTTTATTCGGTAAGCTGATTACTGTAGCATGCAGTATAAAGTTTTAAAATTAAGACCTGCCATGTTAATAATGTGATAACATTAAATGAGCTCAGTCTATTCTATTACCATTTAATTTAGTATAAAATATGCATGGAGAAGTGCATGGTATAGCATTGATGGGATTGGTGTGAAGCTTGTGTGAAGCCTGTGTAAAAGCATTTCAGAAGCCGTAAAGCTGGACTGCTCTGACTGTTTACTCTGTATATAATGTTTTCTCTCCCTTTCTTCTTATTTCAACTCAGCAAATATTTCACTCTTTCTTACCATCTTTTTCTGAGTCTGTGTAATAGATATTTCTTAAGAATGATAGCAAGGTGTTTCCCAGCCCACAGTAGGACAGACAAGGTCAGCTTACAGTTTCTTCCACAGAAGGCCAGATTTAAACCTGTTTTAAACCATTTATTTCAGTAACAGGAACTTTTTGAGGTTTAGAAAACAGATGGAATCTTGGATGAAAGGAACACAATAAAAGTTCAGCGTTTTATTGCCAGTTATTCGTCATGCCATGGCTGACAGAATGGCACTACTTGAGTGCATCATGTTGAAGAGTGAGTGATTTATTCAGCATGAAAGTAAGGTGCGCTACCTGTGGGGAGTAAATGCTAAATTGAATTATGGAATGTCTTTCCTTTATTACTACTGCCACTCACCTGCAGACTTTCAGTGCCCTTTTTGTCAACTCTTCTCTCTGCCTTACAGTGGCATCCTAAGGCTTTAAAGTGAAGTCGCTTATTTTTCACTCTACGTTTCCCCAGGTCGGGAGTTATGAGGCAGGAATTCTGCACATGCGCTATCCAGTTTGGCCTCGCTATGGGAGCTTCTTGGAGCCTGTGTCTGATAACCGTCACCTGACAGTGGCCACGCTGGAGGAGAGGCCCTTTGTCATCGTGGAGAGCGTCGATCCAAGCACAGGAACGTGTGTGAGAAATACTGTGCCTTGTCGTCGGCAGTCTAACAGGACTGACAAGTAAGCCATTAAAAGTTTTGTATAATCTTATGTGTTGGCATAACTTTAGTATGACTTAATATGGAAATAATATACACTGAACTCAAAAAATTTACAATTTTAGTTTTGGGGTTGCACTAAAGTTTTTTGTGCAGGGTTTTTCCAGGTTTCAAAAGATAGACTGCATTTATTTTGTATTATAAATAAATAAATATTTATATGTAATAGTTTTGATCCCTATAGTACAATACTGGTGAACCAAAGTATTAGAATATATACCACAGTGCTGTTGATTTCTCACTCGGTACATTTTCTGCTGTAGTACTTTCAAAAGAGTTTCTCTGTGTTAAGCTGCACTTTATGTTTGTTTGTTTTATTAATTCAAGAGCAAGAAAAAAGAGAAGCTGATAAAGTGGTTTGAAGCTGCTATAACATAAGCAATAACCACTCACAAGCATTCCACAACAGTAAATATAACTACAACCATTTATAAAACATGACATGTCATTTATTAATAAATAATTTTTTGCCAAATGCCTGTATGGTAATGAGTCATGTTGTTGTAGTAAAACTATCAACAAGGTTTGGGTTTGTTAGCTTTGAATCATGTTTTATTCCTTACGAAAAAAAATGACTAGGATTACAAAAAAAACATTTCTCTTAAGGTAAATGAACTGAAGTGCTGTAAGTGCTACTTAAATCACTACTGGCTCTAAATCACTCAAAGTCTGACAGCTTAAATTACACTCTGTCAATTACAACTCATCTGCATTTAACAACGGGGTTTACACAGAAAATGTGTGCTTACTCAGAGGTTACTCTTACTACAGATTGCATTATCTTAGATTCAATACCATAGCCTAAGCTGTATCCTACAATTAAAATGTGGTTCAACCAAAGCTTACAGCGGGATCCAAGGTCTAAGATTACCAGTAAAGATGCCCCTATTTTCCATATATATACAGTACTGTGTAAAAGTCTTAGGCACCCTATATAGTGTTTAGTTTAAATGTTGTTGTAGACATTTATTTTATGAATTCAGCATTTTTGAGTCAGTACAAAAACATTTTAGATTATAAATCC
>JAOVVF010000051.1:11883176-11897715 GCA_028565595.1 Duopalatinus emarginatus
AATAATAATAATAATAATAATAATAATAATAATAATAATAATAATAATAATAATAATAATAATAATGACAACAGCAACAATATCAGTAACAATAATAATAATAATAATAATAATAATACATTTTAATTAATTAATTCATTCATTCATTCATTAATAAATTAATTAATAATAGCAGCTATGTTTCTTCTTTTTCTTCTTCTTCTACTTCTTCTTCTTTTTATTACTACTTCTACTACTACCATTACATAGGAGCTCAGTGTTTCTTTAAGCCATATGTTAATATTGTGTCATTAACGACAATTTTGTTAGAGGAACTTACTAGCTCACAGCTGTCACAGGATTGGGGTGTGTGATGGAATTAAGCTGTGTAAATTAACCTGCTTATTAATTCAATCCTCCTTCATTAGTACAATAAATTTCACTAGCAACTAGCAAAGGCACATGAAAATCAGAGGCTGTTTGCATCTGAAATAGAAATTAGAGAGGTGCATTTCCTGAATTTCCTGCAGCTCTGCAGTGTGGGTGGGGTGCAAATACTATTGCTCTATGTAATTGTATCTCTCTTTCACCCTGTGTGTGTGTGTGTGTGTGTGTGTGTGTGTGTGAATGGGATTCAGAGTTCAAACAGTATAAATATCTCAGATCAATTGACCATTTTTACCTATACAAATAACAAATACTGTGATTTCCTAAAGAAAATAATGGGCCAAAAAAGAGGGATTAAAATAGGCATGGCGAGTGAATAAGTGCGTATACAAGCACACTAAAGCACTCTAAAGAACTAGATTTAAGAGTTAATAGCCACACAAAAAGGGGTGGAATAATAAAAAAAAAGAAGCAGAAGTATATCACTTCCGGATAACTATAATGTGATTGCCTACTGCAATCAAAAGTACATTGTTCAAAATCTACATTGTTCATTTCATATGCTAAGATGATTTAACAAGAGCAAATCCTAAAATGAAAAGTCAAGTAGAACCGTCTGGAATGTTATATATATATATATATATAAATAACGTTCACATGTTGGAAATCACAGAACTGTAGGTGTGGATAGTTGAAAATAAGCTGTGCACTAGACACTAGCGCCTGCTGATTGCGAGTGAGTGAGTGAGTCAACGAAGCAGTGCTGGGCAGGCAGGTCACTCGCACCTTTAATAAGGCCAGCTGACAGGCTGATAATCACTGTCCCAAATTAGGCCACTTCTATCCTCTGGCCTGTAGAGGCTCATGACTGGCTGTGTTTAGCAACCTGACAAGCAAATTGAAAATGAAGTCTCTTTTGGTCCACATGGGTAAATTAAAAATAAAGTTGTTGTTTTTTTTTCAGGTAGCTTTAAAGATTTTTCAACCTATTCTTATCCAAAAGCAGCACTACTAAAAAAGACTATATTTTTTCAGAAAGAGCTGTCTCACTCTAATTTTCTATTTCAACAGAAGCAGACATCTAAAAATAAAGAAAAACATAAAATTCCATCCAATAAGCCAGCATTTGACCTCATAAGTCTAAATGAAGAAAAAAATTCACAGCCACATAGGGAAAGCAGGATAGAGGGAAAGTGTCTCAGATAAGACTCTGCCAAATGCTGGTCCCTGCCTGGATGCCTGTCTGGCAGATGGGACACAGCGTTTGGGTGTCATGTGAAAGATGGCTTGCCAAATGCCCTTTTCCTCTTACGCATGGGCCTGCTGCTGACAGATTGAAAGCAAATAGGTGGGCGCAATAAACACAGCCACCTGTGAAACTAGGAGTGAGCTGAACTGCCCTGAGATGGCCATGTCTGATGGATGTCACATGCCCAGATTAAAGGGCCAATTAATGTCACATTATAGCATAATGGAGCAACTTTTAGAAACCCAAACACATTTAAACAATACATGCAAGAGCCAGTATAAACAGTTGGTTTAGGTTTTTTTTTAAATCGTGACGCAAAAAAAAAAAAAACTGCTATAGTGAAAAAAAGTAAGTGTACACGTAAGAAGTAAAATGCAAGAACTAAAAAATCTTCCCATTTTTTTTGGATCAACTTTTTAAGGCCTATTTTTATTTGTAGTGTAACCATTTTATTTTTATAGGCCATATTCATTGCAAATAAAAACGTTCACTGTCTTAACGGTTTGTTATTAAAAGATGACTGTTCGATGTCATGTCTGTAGAACCAAACCATCTGTGGACAGTGGGGTGCTTTAATTTGGACCCGAAAGCCTTGCAGATCTGTAATAAGCTCAGGCACCCTTTTATCCCAAATCCCTGCATGTGTTCCAATACATAATTTCAGAGGAGCTCGGATTCAAGCCTTCTTTACACCTTACTCCTACTGTTCTGTTACAGGCTAGTTAATTCATGAAACATATCATTTTGAATAACATTAAGCATACATAATTTCATTGTGTGTGTGTGTTTGTGTGTGTTTTGCAGACTGATGAGAAAAACTAAACTAATAGAAAAAAAAATTATAAAAGGGTTAAAACTATGTATAAAGGGTTTCCTAATTCTAATTTATTTTCTTATTTAGGAAAATTTAAGGAAATTTAAACATATTCATAGAAATAACACGTTCCCTCATATCAAGACTTAAGCAGTATTTCTGAAAAGGGCACAACCACACCAGTTTGATAGATGGAAAATCATCGTTAGAGAGGAGATTTTTTTTCCCTCCAGTTCATCTGTCACTGAGGTTCATTTAAATTTATCAGGACACCGTTGAGGATCTGTGCATCTGTGGTGTTGAGTATTGAGTTAATTAAAGTGAGACCACAGCGGATGGTCCCTTATGAACTAGCCAGTCTCTATAGACTTACCAAGGACTTTAATCAACCAACTGGACACTCTCATTCCCAAAAAAAAAAGAAAATGGAGCAGAGCATGACTTTAAAGTTAGCAATGCAGAGCCGGAGCTCAGTGCGGCTGCGTAGTATAACTCATGGGATAAACTGGATGAAGTGTTCTCTCTTTCAAGCTATTTTAATGAGATATTTAAATTAACCAGCTCATCCTAAAAGCAGATATTATCCTATTTTTCATGTTTTGTGAACATTATTAATTTAGACTAATCTTTTTTTAGCCTTTACTAAGCCAGTTTGCTATGTGCTTGTTTGCCTTTGGCATGGATGAAGACAAATGCAACAGGGGGAAGGTACACCCACAAGGTAACATGATTTCTGCTTTCCAACTGAGAATCAATATGCCATCAGATAAGTGTAATAAATGACCTCTCAAACATTAAAAATCATATACCTGCTCTTGAAGGTGACCCTTATAGGTCTAAAAAGGACTGCAGATAGCCATGTTTATCCATTTGGTCTTTTGTAGAATAACTGATACATTGCACACCAGGGGATACAGGGATAGGTATAAGGCAGACATACAGACACAAAAGCAAATCTGTAGTCAATAAGCAAAAACATGGGTTAGAGTCAGAAAGAAACAGGTAACATTAAAATTATGAACAAGAAACAATGGAGAAAACTAGGAAAAGAGCAAGAAGGAAAACACTGCTAAATAGCAAAAAGACAAATGTCACATGGAAAATATACAGCAGGAAGTAGAGAAAAACAACTGGCCTAAATAATGATGTTAAGAACAAATTGTAGTATGAAGGTTTGGTCAAATAAAAAGAACTTAAAACAGTGAACAAATATAGAAAAGTCAGAAACTGAAAGGGTGTGTGAGGTATGGGCATGGATAGCCATATGGACCAAAACATGACTAGATATGAATGAGCTCTTTCCAATACAACATTCACAATGCCTAGGCAAGCAAGACCCCAGTTCAAGACCCGATGGGGAGTACCTGTTATTGCGCTGAACCATCTAGGATAAGTCAAGCATCAGAACCATTCGTACAGACTGGGGCAAGGTAGGTATACAGCAAGAGAGGATCAGGCATATGCACAATTCATGAATAAATTAGATTTTTGTTGGGGGGGGGTGTAAATAAGAACCACAAACTGACACTGGGCAAGAAACAGGCTGAAACCAAGGAATGACAGATTACTAAAACAGCCTTTGAGGTGAGATCATGTGGAATTACAATGAGAATGTGACCAGACACTGGATTTTGGAAGCTTTGAGACCTGAGTTGATAAACTCTCAGAGCTTAAGCATGTGAACATGATTCCAATGTTATGCATAATGGTTTGACACAAGGATTAAAGCCAGGAGCCAAAACAAAATAATCAATCTATAGATGGGCTTAAAACAGAAGAAAAAAATAGTCATAGAATAAACATGGGCTTAAATAGACACATGCCTACAGCATAGACGGTGGAGTAAATAGCAGTAGAGAATGAATAGAGTTAGCTGGGACAGACACGGGGTCAAAAACAGGAGCACGATAAGAGACAAAGACTGAGTGAGTAGCACAATCTGAACAGACACAGATAATGGACTTGGAGCTCAGACTGACACTGGCACTATGAGCTTGTAAAAAAGGAGATTTTGGTTCAAGAGAAGGAATGGATGCTGATGCAGACCTAGACTCAGTGATTAACCCATAAGCTCATGCAGAGGAATAGGCAAGGCAGATACAGAACAGAATCAAGGGGCATAAATATGCCAACAATAGTAACTGGGCAAGTGGCATAGTAGGTCAGGAAACAGGGCTAGAACCTCAGGGTCATCTGGTGGTTCTAGAGAAAACCAAAAAACAACATCAGGAAGACTTTGGGATCCGAGGAATAAACTGCTAGCCACCTCAGAATCACTTATCACTTAGAAAATTGCTTTACTGGAAAAATATATTTATTAATGCTTTATTACAGCAATCACACTGTACAGCACCTCTTCACTCTACCAGGACATTTATATACTGAACCACATTCAGGATAGGCTCTCTAAGCTCTGCTGGACATTTTTTTATCGCTCTTCCCTTATCACTATGCACTGCCACTTTGCCTATACATCTATAAATACTGCATATTTATTACTTATATAAGTATACTCGGACATTATTTCATTTCTCCAGTCATATCACTTTGCACCACCGCTTTGTCTACCCACCTACATATATTGCATATCTATTATTTATATAAACACACATTTCATAGTAGTTTTAATATTTCCATAGTATATATTTTACTTCTGCTTTGTATTTGTACAATAATGTACAGCAATACTTTGCTCTTGTTTTGCTTTTCACCGTACTTCATGGCTGTTAATAAAGTGATCTATCTATCTATCTATCTGTCTGTCTGTCTGTCTGTCTGTCTATCATCTCTCTGTTGGTGATGAATTGATTGATGCTACAGAAATGCTACAGTGAACACTTTAAACTAGGAATTAGAAAGGAAACCATGAGAGAAAATATAAATTCATTGCTCCAGTGAAGAGTTCAAAATAGCAAACGTTTCTGGAAGCTATGTATATGAAACGTTTTGTTTTGAAGGCATCTCAGAATCATTGCCAGTGCACGAGTCAAACTCTGGGAGTTAAGACTTGTATTTGGGGAAAGAATGTGACACAGTACATTTGTCACACAGTGTTTTCTTTGTCCCTAGTGATTAGGAGATGCTGAAGGCATACTTTAGTCTGTCTTGCTCACGTCTAAGGATAAGAGGACAGAACTGAGCCACACGTCACCTTCCAATAAACCACACACACACACTCACGCACACACACACACACACACACACACACACACACACACACACACACACATTAGTTTCCTTCAATGCAGAGGCTATCAAAATAAAATTGGAGTGAATTTTACTAATCAGTGTTTTAAAAAACCAACTGTGGTACATAATCTAGATCAGAATATTATCATATTTAAAACCAAGTACACTTTAAAGCGTCTTATAAATATTAACCTTAATGTTTGCATATCAGCCATATTTTCATTAAACTGAAGCAGGTCCTGATATACAAAATGTCAATCCCAGGCCTCTTATGAACCAACATACTTACCAAGTAATGTATCAGGTGGACCAACAATTTAATTATAAATCTTCAATTACTATCTGACCTCACATTTGTAGTAGGTCAGAGTTGCTCATACAAGACACTAGACTAGGCATGTGGATTTAAATCTGGTTTGGCAGACCTGAACTATATTTTACATATTAGTCATCATAATTAGAGTTCAGGTGCAAATATTTAGGGCTTGAGTACACATTATAAGACCATTACTTATGTATGTGCATGTTATGCCTCATTATATCCATGGCTGTGTTGCAGAGTTTTAAGTTTTCCATTTTGCTCTCCTTAGATATTGATTGTAATTAAAAGTTTCTATCAGCAGCAGCATCAGCAGCATCATAATTATTGTCATCGTCATCATCATCATCAGAAGAGGAGGAGGAGGAATCGCTCATTAAAGTTTAGTGCTCTTTAAATTCTACAAAATAATTCACAGCGGGACTGTAATTATCCGTGTTGACTTAATGTGCCCTCGATATCATTTCCTTGGCTTACAAACATGCTGTGAAATTCTTGATTATTGATAACTAGTTTATTATATTGAGCCATTTGAGTGTTTTTTAGTTTTTATAAAGATATATAGATATAGACAGATTACCCCCATTAATATCCCATTCATTTCTGCCTTTGATGTATTTTGCCTTTTTCAACAGAATAATGCACCACCAAGCATGTCTAGAGACACCAATTGACACCAAATAAGGAGCACTCATCTGAGTTTGGGTTGGGGTTTTGCCATTTCCACCTAAGTCACCAGATTGCAATTTTATTGAACATATCTGGGATGCCAAGTAACATGCTGTGGAACACAGAAATCCTATATGACAGAATTGTGGACCGTTATGGAGGAAGAATAGCCTTAATTGACTACAGGATATTGGCACAAACTTGTGGAGTCCATGCACTTTGGGGGACACTAGTGTACATAACTAAAATAATCAGCGTATGTGTAATTTGGACGTATGTGACCAAAAAAATTTTGTATTTTGTTTGGCCAGTTAAACTGTGATTGTGATATTTTGATGCAGTCTGTGTTGAGTTTGCACTGGATTATTTGTTTTCGCTCATTCAAACAGACAGCATCAAGGTGACATCTGCTATGTTTATGTCCAGCCATATTGACACACACACACACACACACACACACACACACACACACACAATTCAATACAATGCAATATTAATCTCAGTGATTAAATTTCATACTAATTATGTGCACAGGTAAAATTTGTGAATAAACAGATGAATTATAGTGTATCAAATCAATAAATAAAATTATTCTTTAATAGGATAAAATGACAAAAGACAAATTGTCAGGCTTTATAATATGATATACTCCATTCAGTCTTCTAGTCAACTAGAGAAAAGTTGTTTTTCTTTTCTACATGTGTACTGGCACATATAGTGCATCTGTATTAATAGCTCTATAAAGCTCATCACTAGGTGCTGAATTCAAGATTCTACCTATGGATTATTTGGCTTAGTTCCTTCTAAGCCTGATGGCAACCATTTGTCCATTTCCCTGTGAGTGACAGACCAGTCAAGGATGGGATTGATTGTCAGGTTTGTGAAGGATGAGAGGAGTTGGGGCTCAGTGTGCAGGTCCGGGTTAGGACTGATGGACTGACAGAATATAAGGAGTGAGGTCTTAACACAGCTGAGCTAAGAGACGCATATCTTTTGAGATATAAGCTGCATAAAGCCATTGATGCGTGACATGTCACAGTACTTTTGTACTACGCTATGCCCGGATTAATAGCTAAAACCAGTAGACTGTTCATTAGCCGAAAAACTTGATATTTGAATGCACCAGACCTGTGTTTCACAGAATTGAAAGTAGGTTCACTTTGTTTGCCGAAAGCATTTTGTCTTTGTTCTTGATCAGCCTGACCTGAAGCAAATCCTCTGAAGAGAGCAGATGGTTCCTTTTCTGATGTGGGTTTGAATCAGCCTAGGGACCACAGTCCATGGTATTAAACAGACACACACACACACACACACACACACACACACACACAAACACACAAACCTCACCTCATCCAGTCATCCAGACCCTCCCTTCTCTGCTTGAGTGCCAGAGTGATGGATGTGTGATTTGAAAAGACAGGCAAACCTCCCTGGGCTCCTCCCTAAGGAGGAAGAGAGAAAGAGAGAGAGATAGAGAGAGAGAGTGAAAGATAGAGAAAGAGAGAGAGATCTCAATGTGAACCTGAATTAGGTCTAGTACAAATTGTTGATACATCCTGAGAAGGGACTTAATTTAGTGGCAATAGGCTCAAAGCCCATGAGATATCATATCAAGATCACCCAGAGTGAAATTGTGCTACACTTTGCATATGGGTCACACTTTATATTCAGTAGGTCAGTTATTCTCAGATAAACAAAGCACCAATGGGAAAGGTTTAATTCACCAAACACAAGCTTTTACTCCTGCTGTGAGTGTGAGCTGACAGGTAAATTCAGAATGTGCCAAGCTGATTCCCAAGAAAAGATAACAACAGTGTGAGTCGCACTGAGACACTTATGAGGATCCACACCAGTTTTTTATCTGATTAGTAGAAAATTTGTTTCATATTAAAATTGCTACAGTTTTTTATTTTTTACAATTTCTGCTACATGTATAATGCATTACACTATAAAACATTTGTTACACAATTACAGGTAATACAAGGCTCAACTATTTTATCACACAAATCATATTATATTAATAATAAGCTATATTAATAATGAATTCCTCATTAACTGCACATTAACAACCCATTTTTTCTTGGACAGTGGGGCTGTATGTGTGTTGTTTCTGACACTGATTGTTGTTAGACACAATGCCTAACTTGCCTCCCTTTCAGCCTATTTTCATAAAAGAGCACAGCGCTGTCTCATGCCAAACCTCCTGGTCCTCCAATGGCTCAACCATCAATCTTCTCTGACATCTTATTAACTCTCAACAGACACCAATACCCACAGATAGGTTTTGGTCGCTATAACTAGTTCATTTATTTATTTATTTTCGCATCGATTTGTCACAATGTGTAGGAAGAAACATTTAGACCGTGTCCAAAAATAGCCACATGGCACATGGCAAAGACAATAAATACATCCATTCAGGTTATTTCAAGTCCTCTATGTCCAAGACAAAAGGATGACAGAAGTTTCCTGAAAGGTTTCCTGAAATTCTCCATAATGATGTGTAGTCTATTTGAAAGCAGACAGTAGAGCCATCCATAATTTTCTAGACATTGTCCAGAAGCAGAGTAGATAACTGTAGTGAAATCCTGTAAAAGAGCAATTACATGTCCAATAACACCACTGGTTTTCTCAAGAGACACAAACTCAAACACTGAGAACACCCATGAGACCAAGATAAAGACCACATCACTCTGATGAATGATGGTTATAACAGAGCTGATCATATTCTCTCATCAATATCATCATTGCTGAAGAGATTAAAACCACTCCAGCACTTCTGAAGTGGAGTTGAATTGAGATGCTCAAGTTGTACGCTGATGTCTGGGTCACAGGGAGTTGGAATGGCAGGAACAGGCATCAGGCATAGATGTGGCATTATCAGTTCAGCAGGCGCTTCTTCCTCAGATTGATCAACCTTAATGAACTCATCATGCCCCCACAGAGAGACGTCCCGATTACATCTGCAAGCCACATGGGGTCCAAGAGCACTTGTAGAATTATGTGCTGCCTGTCATGCACATACAAGTACACACATAATCACAGGTAAGACATCCTCCGATGCTACAGTGTCAGTGCTATTTATGCAACACCTTTAACTTTATAGGACACCAACAGGATGCTTTATTGGAGGCCATGAAAGTGTACGAATGGTGCAGAAAATCAAGTGTTCAGTGCACCTCAGGCATTTCTCTGTCTGATGAAGCTGACTTTACCTTTGCAGGTAGTGTTTTAGGGCATGGTGAAAATATTTAATCTTAACATTCTATTCCAGATAATACTTAATTACAGATATAATGCTTATACAAATATATATTCTATATGCAACTGCAGTTCACTGTTGTACTAGACCTATATCTTGGGATAACGTAAGGTCTGTGTTTTGGAAAAACTTATTGTTTTCTAACAGCATTGGATAAACCTGATTACATGGATCACCTAAGTACATGCATTATGTCATGACCACAATACAGACATGTACAAAAAACTAACTCTTTAACGAATCAACTGAAGTTCCATCACCTTAGCGTAATTTAATTCAGTACTACTTTATAATATCTTAGGTGTGATATACAGGGCAAAATAAAATAGCACAGTAACAAACTTGTAGAAGATATGACTTAATCTCAACAGTGCTCATTTATTACAGCTATTTATATACTGATTAGCCAAAACATTATAACTGCCTGTCTACATAGCTGTCAAAACAGCTCTGACCTGCCAGGTATATATGACACAAGACACCAAAAGGTGTGTTGTGATGTCTGTGGCGCATTAGCAACAGATCCTTGTTTGGATCTTCTGTGGGATTGGACCAGATGCACTAGCTAGCAGGTATAAAATTCAAAACAGAATGTAAAATTAAAAAATTAACCTAAACATTAATTTATACTAAACTCTGCAGAAAATTACTACAGAGAGCTTGTTATCAGGGCTGGGTAGGTGCTCTGCAGTGCTAATTGCTTCCAGGATGAGAATGAACCTTCCTTTGGCGTCATTAATCAACAGAATACATTAGAATCAAACCAGCTCAATTAATAAAGTAAATTAATTACACCATAAATGGATGCATAAGTACAAAATATGGCCTTTGCAGTTCTTTCGTCAAACCCCTTTTTAAATAGCTGATCAAATTTAAACCATTAAATCATCAGATCTACATAATCACCTTTACCTCTCACACACCTCCCAGCAAAAAACAATATATCAATTATTAAAAATATAAACCTCATCATGTTTCCTATCTATATATGGATTGTAAATAAAGTTTTTTTACAACAAAAGTGAAGTCATTAACTTTCAGCATGTACTAGCCTTATCCAGCACCTTCAAAAAGTCCTATTAACCTATATCTACAATTTCTCAACTTCTTCTTTGATGTCCAGAGATGGTGCAGGTCAGAAGAAAAGGCTGCACGTCCCATTCAGAAACTGGTATTTGTCAGACCAAGTCAGTGTAATTGTTGGCAGAGAGGACACAGACATGCCGGTGCTGTCATTAATCCTCGTCTTTGAGGTGCAGACGGAACACTGGCAAGGATTCACTGAGCTCTGTATTCTTACCTTTTCATATTTCACACTGTTTTATGCTTAATGCTTTTTAGCAAACAAGCAAGAGCCACTGGAAAAGCTGTTTATCTTAAAATAGCAACTCGAACAGCAGATGATATCAGGTTTCTTTGGGAGACTCCTAAGAATCTAATGTAGTAGTAGTAGTAAATAGTAATTTAGTTTCAACAGGAAATCAATCTAGAGGAGATATTGGGAGCTTCCTTATTACTTTTCTTACTGCTCCTATCTAATTGCACGTACACTTCTTGTTTTATGCAATTTCATTTGTTAAACATGCATTTTCATATAAATGTTTCAATTGATCTTATACACATCTCTCTTTTTCTTCTTTTTTTTTTTGTGTGTTTTTAGTCAAAAGTCATGACCATGCTTATTTTAGACAATACAGTATTAACTGCTTCAGACACTAAAATGAAAATTTTCTAGTCATTCCTACCAATAACTACTACAGTTATACTTACTCGACAAATAATCTTAAACTGCTGTAAAGGATGCACCATTCGTTGTCGTTTTAAACCAGAAAAAAGTCTGCTGGATTTACATTAAAAAAATATATACATCAGTTGCACATATTAAAGTTGCCCACACAAGTTCTACACATGAATGGAGCATTCGGATGCGCGCAAGAGTAACCTGAGGCTCCACCCCCTCTCTGATCGCATGTCTTCCAATGCGCACCTGAGCGTCATTACATGGACTATTTAAAGGCTGGTTTTTCAGCCTTAACGTGGTGGCTGATTTGACTACTTAAATGTTTCCTAGCTCACTTCTGACTCTGTTTGTGGATAACTGTTCCGGACTCTCCTCATGCCTAGTTCCTGTTTTGTTCCTTGTTTCGGTTTATGTTTATTTCTGTGTGTGTTATTTTCATTAACCCTCTGTGGTACCCTGTTGCCTCCAGGCAACATAGCCTATTTTAGCGTTTTAAAATAAGAGTATACGCCCATTTAATTGGTCAGAACTATCTCAGGGGAGGGGGAACTCAAATACTAACCAATGAAAATGCAAAAAAAGGGGGTCACATGACCCACAGGGGTCTATTTTGCTTCCCTTTTCAGCACGTGAGCATGACAGACAGCCCTGTATTTGCACTCATTTTAATCCAGATAATCACCAACAAAAACTACATCACCTTCAATGATAAGTAGACATACCATCAAATATATAGGAAAGTACATGTTGCCTTGAGGTGACATTATATCATAAAAGAACTGCACAAGGCAATTAATTAATTAATTGCAAACCTTAGGCTGTCTTAGGCTGTTCAGGCATTGTAGAAGTGCAGTGCTCAACGTGTGCTACTTATATGTGTTTTTCTATTGAGAGGAATTGCTTCCTGTGATTTTTATAAGCAGTGTGGGTGTTTTATGTGTCTGTACATGCAGGTCCTTGTGTGTGTATGTGCATTCCTGTAAGTATAAGTTGTATATTAGGATGAGGTTATTGTGGTTTTAAATATTTTACCTGATTGTACTGTTTTGATATGTTAATTTGATGACGTGGTGATTTGGTTAAATTTGTGTTTTACTATAAAACAATGTTGCCTGAGTGCAACAGACGGATATGAAATGTGAACTATGTTTGTTGAAATGTTTGGTAAAAGAAATTGATGTTTGCAATAAATTTGTCTGCATAAAAATTTAAAATATTTCAATTTGTCAATCAAGGTATGATGTTGCTCTGAGGCAACAAACTTTTAATAAATAAATACATTTAAAAATTATTTTTTCCTTAATTGGTATCATAATGTGTACCATAGAGGGTTAATACCCTTTTCTTCCCTGCACTGGCTCCCAAGTTCCTACACTCACTCTCTGTGTGCACCGCCGTGTGACATTATGATATACATATTTTATCATAATTTATAGTCTTTTCAGGCATTTCAGTAAAATTATGTTAAATTGCCTTGTCATCATTTTATGCCTAAATAAATAATCAAGTAGTACTACACATCAACCTCCTACTGCACACAGTCAGCCATTTCAGTGAAAATGTCTTGGTACTTACAAGGTTGTAATCATATATGACAGTAATCAGACACGAATACAGATAGGAATATTGCTTGCCAGCAATTTGTCTGAGACTAAAGGTGTACATTTGACTGGGAAAATATTTTGCAGACAAGCAAAACAATAATTGTGTGTATGGGATTTTGAAAAACAATAAATACTACAACAGCTGGGGGTAAATGGAGCTGTGAATTTGAGTGAAGCTGAGAAACTGTCGGTATTCACAGACCATACTAACAGTGTTTGCATTTAAGGGACAGCACAGTATAATTAATATTTAATTAACAAAATGTTATGTCATTTACTTATTTCTGTAAACCACACACACTTTGGGTTTAAAACTGAACACAGATACAAATATTAGGAGCACCAAACATCTACAAACATAGCTGGTGGCACTACTAATGTCGTCTTGTTCCTACCAATTTTAAACAAAATAATGTGCAATATTTTGGAGTTTGTACTACCCGCTTAACCATGTAATACCTACAACTTACCGGACTATAATAGAAAGCATTACCGCTGCATCAAATCACTGCTTTATGAGGTGTATACAACTGCAGCCTGGAATAGATAAAAATTTCACTCTACATTTTCCTCTACAGTATGAGCCGTTTTCAGGAGAAGATTTATTTGTATCTAGTATTTGTATCTTCTGCCTCTGACGCATAATTATTGTTATTTGCATCATTATTGTTATTTGCATCATTATTGTTATTTACATCATTATTGTTATTTACATTATTAATTAGCAATAATAAACATCAGCAGTAATTAATAAAGTATTTAAATGACATTTGTTACAAGTTACTAGTTTTATTGTTAATGTTATTAATATATGATACATGATAACTATTGTATTAAATTATGCTAGTTAATTGGGGCTTAATCTAAAGTCTTATACCCTTGACACATTTTTAAAATTAATAATTCAACATTAATAATGGAAATAAAAGTAAAAATTAGAATCTAAGTGTTCTTTTGTCCTTTTGCTTCCGGGCTCTTATGCAATTTTATCTTTAATTACTTTGAGAAACCGGTATCTCAGGGGTCATAACCATAATTATCATTTATGTATCTCATTAAATTGGCTTCATTTCCACAGCGCTCATTCTTGGTCAGGAATTAGATCTGTGCTGACAGCTATAGTGCCGATCTATACACAGTATGAACAGATTTTGTTGCCATGTTTGTCATATAATACATACATTTGTGTAACGGGGCAGCCGTGGCCTAGTGGTTAGGGAACCGGTCTCGTGACCAGAAGGTTGTGGGTTCAATTCCCGCCTAGGGCAAGACACGACTGAGGTGCCCTTGAGCAAGGCACCTAACTCCCCTACTGCTCCCCGGGCGCCG
>JAOVVF010000051.1:11913219-11927184 GCA_028565595.1 Duopalatinus emarginatus
GGGTGGCACTTTACATTCAAAAAATGAATAGCTTGTATACAAACACTGGGTGACCAGGAAGTCCATACTACTCAACCAGTGCGTGCAGCCTAAGGTCGATTATTTTTCTAATTAAGTTGTGCTTTGAACTGGCTGATTAAAAGGTCCAGAGTCCCTAGGTATGCTTGGTTACCTGGGCTTCCTGGACTTTAGGGTGTGTATGCAAGAACTGCTCGATCTCAGCAGGGTAGATATTTTCTCCTCCACGGATAATCATGTCTTTGATACGTCCCTCTATTCGACAGTAGCCAAACTTGTCCAAACTGGCAATATCACTGTGGAAAAGTGTGTCAATTGTCATGACAATCTAATGTTTTGTAAGTTCTTCTGTGCTTAAGATCATCAGTTGTACGTGATGCCCACACATACCCGGTTTTGTACCAGCGCTCTTTAGTGATGCACTCTTTGGTTTTGGCTTCATCTTGCCAATATTCCAGCATGACACAGTAACCTCTGATCATAAGCTCCCCTGGAGTCCCAAGAGGAACAATGTGTCCTGTTGAAGGATCAACCACTTTTGCCTGAAAGGAAAAAAAAGAAATACGTAGTCATTACTCAATATAAAAGTCAAATTTTTAAACCTGGATGTAGTTTTGTGATGCAAGAAAACAGGCATTTGTTTGTGTACCTCAAGGTGGTGGCCGACACATCCAACAGTTTCCGTCTTTCTATCCAAGTTGTCAACTGGAAAGCCACAGAAGGTTACTGGACTGTTCTCGGTGGTTCCATATGCAATCTGTTCCAACATAAAGACATAACATCTGTGTTTGAGTATTGTATGGCATGCAGGACCATGCAGCATTAATCAACATGTCAATAAAGCAAGGGTTTTTTTTACTGTTTTTTAAGCCTCTCAATTTCTTAATTCAACATTTAGATGTCTGGATACAAGTGTTTACACATTTTCATACAGTAAGGTTTGCGAGCCCACCCTCAGTCTGTTATATTGGCCAAACCGGCTGTATGAGAGGCAGTCAGCTGTGTCAGCATATGATGGAAACCTGGCCTTGAAGGCAGGTGAGGTATGTGGTGCACATTTGAGAATTGGCTCGTCTGCAATACTGATCTGCTCAATTAGTTTAGCTGGCCATCAAAATACTGTACTTCTCGGACTCATTACACAGAATGGCATGAAAATAAAACATTTTGTTTTAAGCTGCCAGGTGTATTATATATAGTGTATCAGTCCATGAAAAATGATAGCTATTTATATAATAACTTTGTTTATATAGGACCTTTTATATAAAAAAAATGCAGCTTATGGTGCTGTAGAGTTAAATAAATCTAAATAGACATGTGCACCATGCAAAATTTCACATTTTACCCCCGATGAATAATAATAATTGTAAGAGAAAATTCAGTAGTTACTCGGTCATGACCTAAAAGCAGCAGGTACAACACAGTAAACAAGAAGAATTACATTGTACTGCATCTATATCCCTACACCTCATGCAACAGTTCTCTACTATAAAAAAAGCCCAGAGATCAGAACTCATTAAGAACAATATACTCTGGTCAGACGAAACAAAAATAAAATTCTCTGGCAAGAATTCAGCAGACTGGCTGTTTTTAACACCACATTTATTAAACTGGCTTCTTAGACAATGTGTTCTTTCCAGGATGATGATCTAGGCAAAAATAAGAAGCACATTTTCATGCCATTTGATGCTTTTCTAGAACTGAGGTGTTTCCTATCTTGTCTTTGGTGAATTGACAAAGAAATATCGACACCATGACATCTGAAGGATATTCACAAATAAAGGAAAAATGTTTGAGTGTACGTTTAGGTTACTAATAGTAGGCTGGACTAGTCACAGGTATACACAGGCAAAAAGAGAACTGTGGAAAATTAAGTAAACTAACTGTGTTGTATAGTACAGATAAATAATATACTAGAGATAATGAGAAGATATGAAGAACTCAGAGTGGCAAATCGGTGCAGTACGTTGCACTGTTGCCTTACAGCAAGAAGAGTATGGGTTTTAATTTCAAAATTAAACAGATCAAACAGAGATAATAAACTACCCCTAGGTGTAACTGTGAATATGTCTGCCCTGTGATAAACTGGTGATCTGTTCAGCATGTTTCCCTTCCTTCCACCCAATGAGAATCCAGCACGCCCCATGATCCAGTAGTAGAATAAGTGGCTTAGGTATTAAGTGAGTGATTAAACTACAGTACAGTACAGTACAGTACATGTACATACACTTATGACGCATTACGGTACAGGAGATATATAATGTTGGAGTGATTAAAAGAGTTTTTGTTACAGTGAATAAAATAAAACACATATCCTATGTGTATAGAGAGCAAAGTAACTATGTAGGCAGGTGACTGCTAGGTGTAGACTGCTAGGTGTAGACTGAGATTTGACCTGGTGTGAGCATGCACTTGACCTGCCAGAAAAAAAATGCTTTCCCAATAAAATGTTACATTTGTTGAGCAAACACTAGATTCCACCTATCCTGTCAGCAGCTGCGGCTGCTAGGTCCACAGGCAAAACACAGTGTGTGTGTGTGTGTGTGTGTGTGTGTGTGTATAAAGAGTGAATCAACCAAAACAAGTTTATTGTCTTTTTTTTTATTATTTCTCCACAGATACGGGAAGTTATAACTCTTTATAGCACGACATTAGACCTGACCTAACTTGCTTAAAGGCAATGTTGGTATGAGAAAATGGAAATTTCAACTCTGTTAAAAAGACTTTAAATGGCAGGAATAATTCCTTGATTCAAGAATAAAAGACTAATTTAAGCCCAACCTTGCAAAAAAAAAGTAATAATTCAGCCCATTAAATATTTGGCCTATTTGAAACAGGATGAGACATTTGTGCAAAGAATAGCCTACCTTTTGACAGGCAAAGACATTTGTTGTAAGCTGACTCAAGCCACACATCTGGCTATGCTTATGTGTTATAAAACTGTCCACACAGGATCAGCTGTTTTTTCTCTGACCACTGACTGCAAAACAATAGAGGCATGGCGAGACATGTACCATAGTTTTCCTTTAACCTCATGACACATGGCACAGAATGATAGACTTTCCACATTTTATGAGCCTGACTATAGCTTTGTAAAGGTATCAAGTGTTTTAAAAAATATTAAACCAGAAAGTTAGATTTCTTTCAAATGTATATTACTCTTATAAATTCCACAAAACTCTTTCAATTACTCCAATCATGCTGACGGATCAGTGTGGGAACAGTCATTCACTTTGCTTATGTTTCTTTTTTTTCTTCTTAAAATTGAAGAAGAAGGGGAATATTCCTCCTCATCTCCTACCTGGAGAGTGTTGCATTTTCAAAAACATCCCATTTCCTCCAGAAGGCAACACCACATAAAAAAAATCTCTGGTCAGTACCCAAACCCATGAAAAAACTTATTTTTCTTCCATTACAACATTATAAATGCTGGTGAAGTATATGCTCAGACGATAACCGTTCCTCTCTGAAGATCTCTGCTCTGCCCGCCTTTTCTTTGTCACACACCCACTCTCCTTCTCTCTCTCCAGCTCTCTCTTTCAGCACTCTTACCTTCTCTCACTCACTCTCTTTCTATTCTCAGGATCCCTACTGCTGTCAGAGTACCTTCTTGCTCCCAGACATTTTTAAGACAGCAGGAGGCAAGAGAGAGAAGCACTACACTGACAGACAGCTGGGTCATCATGCAGGTTATAAGTATCCAGTTAGTGGTGTGTATACAACTTTTGGCTCTCTTTATAGTAGGTACAGAAAGCCAGTGCCCTAGTTCATGTCACTGTCACGGCGACCTGCAGCACGTTATCTGTGACAATGCCGGTCTGAAGAAGATCCCTCGCATTACTGAGGCCACTCGCCTTGTCAGCCTGCAGCACAACAACCTGGGTACGCTCCCAACTGGGGGCTTCACCGAAATGAAGGGTCTCGTCTCCCTGCACCTGCAGCATTGCCAGATCCATGAGATTGCTGCTCAGGCATTCAAGGGCCTCAAAAAGCTTATTTACCTTTACCTTTCTAACAATGAAATCAGCACCATCAAACCTGGAGCCTTTGAGGACCTAACTGAGCTCACCTATCTTTACATTGATGGGAACCAGATCTCAGCTCTTTCAAAAGGCATCTTCTCTCCCATGATCAACCTATTTATCCTACAGCTTGATAACAACAAGATCCGAGAGCTGCAAGCAGGCACTTTTGCAGGAGCAAAGGACCTTCGCTTGCTGCATATCAGTAACAACGATTTAAGGACAATGCATCCTGGCTGTCTTGATGATGTGGAGAACCTGGCCTCTCTTACTCTGGACCAAAACAAGCTGTCTACATATCCCATCGAGGCAATGAGCAAGCTACGTGTTGTTGAGGAGCTTAATATGTCCAAGAACCCACTCACCTTCATTCCTGACTATGCATTCAGGAGCTTTGGACGCTATATCGAGAAACTGCATCTTAATGATATGAGCCTGGAGAAGGTGAGTTATTATTATTAGTCAATATCTATAATAATCTATATGTAGATATGTAATGATGTTTCACTAAATGGGCTGGAATTGATGTTATGAGCATTTCCTTATATTTTTTATTAAGGCATACTTAATATCATTACATGAATAGCATTAACAGCACAGATATCCTGTCAGAAGGTTTATTTGTGTGCAGATATAAAATGTCAGATTTGCTTGGGTACATAATTGAAGAGACTCTATAAAATTCAGGATGTTTATAAAAACTCAGACCACAAGGAAACCAGAAGTGTACATACCATATTTCTGAGTTAATGAGGCTAGTAATAACCTGACTCATAAATCAAGCAATAAACTGTTTCTCAGAATGCTCCTAAAGACAGTTTGTTCCTAAATGGGGGAAATTCTCAAGCAATCTGGGATTTTTGGACAAAAATGTATTATTATTCTGAGCAAAAATGTGTTTTTGATACTTGAGACAACTTCCTGTCTGCCACAGATCCTTCTCTGTTCCAGATTTAAAGCTCATATGTGCTCTTTGTAAAGCTACACATGTATTGAGATCAGAAGGAATTCCTTCCTGAGCAGTGAGGAATTTCAGATATGCATTGAAAGTGAATATAGCCTATAGATTGTTTAACTGTAATTTCCATCACTAGAAGCATTTCTGTAACCATTTATCACACAACTACTGCCAGTTAAATGTCATAGCGGAATCTCACCGATTTAAGATCTACCATTTTGTGGGACATGCACGGGACGTGCATGAGGTGCAACAGGGGTTTTCTTGTTCTGCATTTAAACTCCTTATGTACATTTATATCCTGACATGGGAAAGCCATGAATGAAAGTAGCAGGGCTAACAAGGATATTTTGGCATATGTTTGCTTGATGGTTCCTATCCAAACGTGCCTCAATCTAAAAATTACACAAGTGTTATTTTAAAATGTGTGAATTTCCCCTCACACAAGGCACCATTTAAACAGATTAGCACGAGTTAGAAGACAGGTAAATAGTAACAGGCTGTTCTCAGGCCCATGAAGAGAGGTATTTTTATGCTTTAGTTGCCTCACCTGAATGCACAACTGGTCGCTTTAGAAGCATATCTGGCAAAAAAGCATGTTGGTAAAGAAACAGAGTAGGTAAAACAGTGGGCTTTGCACTCTCTTTTGACATGAATGGAAATTTCCAAAAAAAAAAATCCCTTAAGAATAAACACACTCCTATTCACACATCCTGTTTGCAGTATCTCTGTCCCTGGGTTTTCCTTTAAGGTGAACCTCATTCACGCCATGCAGAACTGTTCTTCTAGCACCTCAGTGAAGTTTTTAGCAGCCTTGCAGTTGCTTATGAAGTGTAATGGAAGGCTAGGGTGGCAGTGCAGAAAGGTTTACACAAGCACTGGCACAGGAGAAGGTCTGTGAGGGCTCTTTCATGTGAAACAACCTTTCCAACTGAAGAGAAAAAAAAAAAAGTCAGACCTGACTGCAGGTAGCAGACAAATTCACAGAAGACTCTCTTCCACAACTTATGCAACAAGTTAGAAAATTAACAGGACATTAATTCACTAGCCCTGAAAGTACAGTAAGCTTTACAGCTATGAAATTTATTATAAGAAACATGTCATATATATTCAGATTAATTATTCTATTGTCCACTATTTCCACCCAATCAGTTTTCCAACGCAGCTTTTGAAGGTGTGACGGCTTTGCAGTCTTTGCACCTTGAGAACAACAAGCTGAAGATCCTACCAAGCAACCTGGTTTTCACCAAAATGCAGAATCTCACTCTGTTCAACAACCCGTGGAGCTGCACCTGCAATTTAGCCAACCTTAGGAAGTAAGCGATAGCAACAAGACAAACCCATAACAAGACGCACCACAGCCAAAAATACTTATGTTATGTGCCAGTAAAGAGCTCAGTTAGCTTAAATTTGTTTTTAACATATTTGCATTTCTAGATGGATGGACTCCAGTCGTCATCGTCCTGATGCAATTTGTGCATCACCTCCCAGTCAGAAAGGGAAACAAATCCGAGACAGCACTGCCTTTAGCAAGTGCAAAATGAAGAGAGACAAGAAGGTAGCACGTCACTAAAAAGGTAACAGATCGCCTTCTGGAGTTCACACTCATTAAGGTGAACTTCATAACGTTTCCTCTAAACCTATTATAATCATAGAAATTTAAAGATACCTAAAAATAGCATATTTGAAATTTTCCCACAAAGTGTATCTGGCTATTTTCATCTTAAGCTTCTGCTTATGCCCAATATTTCTGGTGCAGAAAATTCACCCCGAGCTGGAATAGAGCTGCATAGTTCTGCAATTTTTCACTTTTTTGCCAAGTTTTAAGGGAAAGGCTTGTCAAGGTTTTTTAACACAACTGCAATTAACCTGACAGGGAGCCAACGGCTCAGAGTTAAACACAGCTGCTTTAAGCAGGGATCTCAATCGTTACATTATTTTTATAAATCTGAATTCAAGGCTTCATTTTTGTAATAATGGTTAAACCTTTACTATACCTTGCAAACAGAAACAAATCAGGGTGTTCTGGGGGACAAATGTCTAGCCACAGGAATTTCCCCCTTAAAAACACCCAAACTCTGTTAACATTTACTTAGAATGCAGTTAAAATAGCTACATAAAAATACTGTATATTAAGTCAATGTCTTGGGGTGTTTTAAAAAAAAAGACCCATAGAAGGGATTATTTAATGTTCTAGTTTAATGCTCCATTTAGCCTTTAGTAGGTTTTTTTTCTTCTGTGAACTGCAGCCAGTCACTGCCAATTATTAAACTGATCATTAGAATCAGAACTGCTTTTCTATGATTTTCATTAGAGCTCACAAATGAGTTATCAGTGCATTTCAATTTGGTCATTTGTTTTATACCTATGTCCTGTTGTAGCTGTGACCTTTATTCCTGTATTCCTACTAATCCTTGGCATCCAGGCTGTCTTCTGTGCTTTCAGTGGTTTTCCATTTTGTTTTTCTTGCCATGACTAGAACAGGTTATGCCAGTCACGGATGTTTAGTACTCAGCTTGGCTGTTTGATTTGGCTCCTTTCTTTGTGTCTTTCCGCAGGAGACTCAGAGGAGACGTCTGTCCAGGGAAACGGCACCATGTCCAGACAACAACGCAAAGCTACTTTCTACTTCTGGACTGTTCATTTTCTTTTAAGTTCTATGAAATGGCACGCATACAAACTTTCAGTTTATGACTAATAAAATGAGAAGCAAAAATGAGAAGGAAAAACAGCCTAGTTCTACACTACACTTCAAGACCCAAAGAGCCATACACATGCTGTGCCCATACTCTAAATATTTTGAGAATTAGAGATGTAGCTTCTGGATTAGCATTTTCATTAAAAACAAATGGAGGAACATTTATAGTTCTGAGATAAAATAACAGAGCTAGGATTTCTTATCTATCCTCAAGAGACCCCACTGTCCTCATATGAGGATGATACATATTCTCTCCATTACATTACAGTTCCGCATATTAGGACCATTGGGCCAAACCTTTTTCAGTTTGATCACATTCAATGCCTATCAAGCACTAATAAACAGAAACAGTTTGGAGAAATGATATGATAGACAAAATTAAAGTTTGGGTCTGAGATCACTATAGTTACAAGGTTCTCCTGGTAACACAGCTACAAGTGTGAAAGCCATCAGATGTCAGCAGAAAACTGTATAAAGTCCTTCCCGAAGTACTCCTTTTACAATATTGCGATCTTTACCTTACAACAATCTTGGATTACTATATAAGTTTGAGGCAAAGTTTGAAGCAATGAAGCATGGCACTATATAACTGACGAATGACACAACACATAGATGTGCAGTGCTAAAGTACATTACATAGTCATGGATAACATAAACTTAAGCACTTATGTGTTTTCTCCATAATTAAATTGTACCATGTGTTGCTGCTTTATGGTGCTTCTCCATTTCAATAATAAAAAGTGCATGCTTATGCTACCAACAGGAAGTTGGAGGGAATATTCAGAAAATTAGATTTTTTTTGCCACAGCTGCATGGCACTATATTACATACAGATTTTTCAATTTCTTATACTTTTAAACTTTGTGTAATAAGTGATAATTACATTTTCAATAAACAACTAATATCTAAACACATCATGCAAAGTTGTGATTTTTGCATTTGATGCAACAAAAATGTAATCGAGGAAACAAAACTACCATTTGACTTTCTAGATGATGATGTGTTTGTGCATTGTATCCTTTGTTTAGAGCAGAAATGCTATATACAGGTAGCATAGTCATCTTATGGGTAAGAAAAGTGTTTATGAATGAATTAAGGGGCTCAAGGTCATGGACTCATATAGGAGTATTATAGCAGCACAGTAGTGTGCACAGTAGCTACAAAATATCTAAATTTGCTAAGCCAATCTCTATGGCAAGGGCATTATCTATAGAGAGCATCATTTGATACAACAGACTGTAGTGTGTAAAAACAGATTGCAGAGGAATGCAGAGATTCTGGTTTTTATTGTTAAAGGAACTAAATGTTCTACTGACAGTATGGCCTGTCAAAAACTGACAATAAAAGTGTTTCGTTAACTCAAAACATACAACTTAGTTAACAGTATATTTTCAGTTTTAATTTATATCCCTGTAATGACCCATGTGCATAGCCCCCTGTCTCCCTCTAGTGAATTATTAGAGTGCATTCATTAAGTACACTTATAAAAGTGTGTGTATTTTAAGCTGTACAGTTACATCTATATAGATATATCTATATAGGTCATATACATTTTAGTCATCTATCAACTTTTGTATTTATTTATATAAATTAATACACAATATAACCATGTTTATGCTGAAACTCAATGCAGGAACCATATATTTGCTGTTAACATTACAGCTACACAACAGTGAGGATTGACTCAAATTTTATTAGACACTGAAGACTAGACAAACTGAAAACCCTGTATGAACTATAGTTTATCCAATTGTAACTACAGCAAAGACCACAAGTCTTTATATTTAAATTGCAACAACTTACATTACAACATTGCCTTCAGTATAAGGGCATCAATGAAATGTAGGTTATATTCATTATTTTTTGCATCTATTACTCACCGTCATTTCCTTAATCCCCATGACATTGATTACTTTCTTTAAAACCTCAGGAGGACAGGGA
This sequence comes from Duopalatinus emarginatus, assembly GCA_028565595.1. Taxonomy (NCBI): domain Eukaryota; kingdom Metazoa; phylum Chordata; class Actinopteri; order Siluriformes; family Pimelodidae; genus Duopalatinus; species Duopalatinus emarginatus. Next base: position 11,922,857 of record JAOVVF010000051.1, read on the forward strand.
GAGCCAGCAACAACTCCTGTCATACAGGATACAAGATACACAGATAAGACAGAGATTTGAAATCACACATCCCATTGTTGAACTCAACTCATAAGCTGTTAAAATGTTTCATATACTCTGTAAACCATTTTTATGCAGACTGTCTATAAGGTATAAATAAGGTGTGACCAAATACATTTACTGCAAACACATTTAACACACTGCATATTAAACTCAAATCTAAAAGACTCACCTGATTCAACAGTTGACAGGTCATATTTGGCCAGGTCAGGCTGCCCCAGCATGTCTATGTACATTGTAGGAGTGCCATAGATAAATGTGCATCTACATAGGGTGAAATCAATTGTGGTAATAGCTGTTAAAGACACTATTGTGTAAAAGTAAATAAATTCAGTGTCTGTTTTCTTATTAGACAATTAGCTGGCAAGTTTCAATGAGCATTTTGGAGAATCTGCTACAGTTCTTCTAGAGATTTTGTCACACTTGTTTCTTTATACCTTCATTGTGTTTTTTTGTGTGCGTCATAGGTTGCGTTCCTTACTGACATACAAAAAAAATTCTACAACACTATTTTTGGAAAAAGTAATGTTTAGAAATCTAAAATGTTAAACATATACACCAATCAGACATAACATTAGTACCACCCTGCCGAACCTACTGTGACCTGTCAAGACATGGATTCCACAAGACCACAAGAATGACAATATTTGGTTACCTTGTCAAAGTGATTCGTATCAGATAATCTTGTAAGAGTGGACTCACGTTCTCAAAATGAATGTGTCGGAAGCAAGAAAAATGGGCAAGGACCAAATTTTGATGGCTAGACGACTAGGTCAGAGTATCTCCATAACAGCATTTCTGAAGGGCTACCAAAAGAGGTCCAAAAAAAAAAATTATCGGTGAACCAGCAACAGCAACCCAAGCCTCACTTATGTGTGAAGGGTGTGAAGACTAGTCTATCTGGTCTTATCCCACTGAAAATCCACAAAAGGACATGTTGCCAAACTCTTGGTGCCAGATACCACGGAACATTTTTGGAGGTCTTAGAGTCCATGTCATGACAAGCCACATCTGTTTTGGTGGCTGTTTTGGCAGACAGTGATAATGTTCTGCTGATGGGCATATATTACACACTTGAAAAAATGCTCTTCGTGATTTTAACTGTGGCATGCATATTGGTGTCAACAGTCTGCAGAGTTTAGTGAGAACTGTGCAATATATATATATAAAAAAAAAAACATTCAGTTAACTGCAGAATTGTGGGTGGAAACACCTTGGTGATATTTCTGTATTGCATTCTGTACAATTGTGGTTATAATAAAAGACTCTCGAAGGATGGGCTAAAACAGCAAAGACTACTTTATGTTTCTCTTCTGTGAGCCAAAAACATAAAGCGGAGGCTACAGTGATCACAGACTTGCCAAACTAGGACAGTTAAATATTGGGAAAAAACTGTAGCCTGATCTGATTAATCCTGATTCCGCTGAGGCACACAGATGGTAGGGTCAAAATTTGGCAGCAAATAGCATTAATCCATAGACTAATCTGCCTTGTGTCAACAGTCTAGGCTGGTGGAGGTGGTAGAATGGCACACTTTGGGTCCATTAATACCAATCAGTCTTTGCTTAAATATCACAGACTGTTTAAGTACTGTTGCTGCTCTTCAAGGCCACAAGTTACCCATCTTCTAATGGCTTCTTCCAGCATATCACAAAGCAAAGCCTCTCAAACTTGTTGTATGAAGAGAACAGCGAGTTCACTGTTCTTCAGTGGCCTTTCCAGTCACTGGACATGAATCCAACAGACTCACAGCATGAAAGTGTAGCTGAGAAATCTGCAAGAAGTTTATGATGCGACCATCTCAACATGAACCAGACATTTTTATCACTTTATGAAGTCCATCTATGAAGAATTAAGGTGTTAGTGCTCCTGTCTCCAGCCAAGTGATTACACCAATAGTCTCCAGCTCCCAGAAATCCCAGCTGCCTCCAAAAACAGCCACAGCAAGTCCTGGCACTTCTGTTCCCAACCATTCTTAATCCTAATAACAATATTTTGTGTTTTTGCCTATTTTGCATTGTTGATGAGTTTTCATTGTTTTTAAGCACCTTTGGGTTTTTTTTTTTTTACGTTTATTTTGCCACACTGCTGTGACTCTGTCTGCCTGTTTTTTAACATTGTATCCTGTCCTATCCAACTCTGACTGAGTTAGCAGATCGCCTGACCCTTGTTTTTTATTCTGACCTAGTTTTTAGATTGTGTATTTGTTGTTGATCAGATTGGCCTAAACTCAGCTTATTAAACACCTACATTTATGTATCCTAATACTTGTCTCAGGGGGTATTTTTGATCGCACTGTCACAAGGAGGTTTAGACAGCGAGGAGACATCCTACCCAGAATTTGTATAGTATTCTTAATAAAGTGCTAAGTGAGTGCATGTGTAAATATAGTCTATGCTGTGGGGGTGACAGATAAGATAAGTTAAACAGAATTTAATGCAGGCATACTTCTCATTCTGCATAGCTGCCAAGTTGGCACGTCCATCGTACCCCGTGGAGGGAAAGACGAGTGTCCCACCATGAATTGCCATCACCATTCCCCCACCCACGGAGCCAAAACAGTGGTACATGGGCACTGGCAAGCACACTTTAATCTTCCGCTGGGGGTAAATGAGGACATGAGAACAAGCAGTCAAAGAATGTTCATCTACTGTAACCGAAATATGACACTCTTCCTGTCATTGCATTGTAAATTTCAATAAACTTACTAAACTAGTGTCCAAATTCCACCACACACCACCAGCAAGCACTCACCCTCCAGTCATATCCTACACGCAAACCGATGAAATATGCATTGTTGACAATATTGTGGTGCGTCAGAGTAGCTCCTTTGGGAGCCCCAGTGGTTCCCTGAAATGGCAAAACTGTTAGTTAGTTATGTAAAATATATGTTATGAATTTATTAAGTTAGATGTTGCTGAATTAGTTTTCAGTAAATCACTAAGCAAACTTCTTTTATAATTCTCTCCACTGTACCGATGTAAACTGGATGTTAATAGGGTCATCAAAGTTAATTTTTTTCTGTAAATCTTCTAGTTCCTGGAAGTGCTGGCTGCTCCCTGCCTGCATCAGATCACTCCACTGGAAAGCACCAGGCTGTTTACTGTCCGTCACAATCAAAACACTCAAGTCTGGCAATCTGAATATAGTAAAAAAAAATAATAATAATAATACACTATAAAATAATACGTTTACATCAGCAAAATATCTAATCACAATGCAAGTTCCTCTGGCAAGGTCCACAAAATATACATCTTTTAAATATGTTAACTACAGCTTTAGTACATCACGAGCCTGATTACTTTTTGCTGTCACATGACACTAAATCAAAGCCATGAATCTTTAACTTATTAACTAGACCGACCGGAGTTTTAACCAGCCAGTTTATGCATAATCTATTAAATCACTTTGTTAAAAAAGAGAACAACATGCAAAGTACATATAAACTACGGGTATCTTCATTACCTCAAAAACAAATTGTAATTTTTGCTGTTTTGCAATTTTTTAAGACCATAATAAAATTTTGCCAGATATATCCTTATAACATCCATAATGATTATAGACTAAGAGAAGAGTCTTGTTACTCTTGTCCGCTTTTGTTATGCTAGGAGTTTACCTGGAACTCTTTATGCCCCCAGGGGAAGCAGTATCTATATCAGGGCAGAGCTGCCTCAACATGTCGTAGTACCTCTGCGTCTTAAACTGAGTTGGACACACAATTGCTTTGCACTGCACCTAAAAAATGGAAAACACGTTTGCCTTTAATACAAAAATACAGTATAATTATCTTTGTAAATTTGTATCTAAAGCAGCTGTACCTTCTTTAGAGCAAATTCCAACTCCTGCAACTGATAAGCTGGATTCACTGATACCTGTGGTAAAAGATAAAGGAATTCCTCACAGTTACAAAGTGTGTAAGAACTGCACAGCAAATGTTCTGAAGCATTTCAATTTGGCTTTTAAATGCTTGCAATCCGTGTATCAGATATGTTGTGTCACAATCTTAGTTTTCACCATTAAGTCAGTGATGCCTACATTTACGTTAATATAGAATATACCACATTAATTGTCTGCACATCATATACAGTTCTGTGTAAAACTCTTAGACACATGTGAAGAAATGTTCTGACGAGGTTTTTATTATTTGAAAGAAAAACTCCACAATGAGCAGTAAACAGTAATAAAGTAAAAAAAGTCAGGATTCGGTTTGACTACACTTTGCTTTTTTGTTAAATAGTCATCCCAGGTTGGGACGATCCAATTTTATT
>JAOVVF010000051.1:11936063-11948821 GCA_028565595.1 Duopalatinus emarginatus
ATTCAAATTAGTAATTGTGTGTGTGTGTGTGTGTGTGTGTGTGTGTGTGTGTGTGTGTGTGTGTGTGTGTGTCTTAATGCGTGGATAAACTGGGTTAATAGAAGTAGTGTGTAGTGTGTAAGAGTAGTGTGTTTATGTACTAGATTACACACTGGCTCAGGTCACACTGAAGTAAAACCTACACAGAAAAGAGCACAGGAAGGTGTGATCAGTGTCAAGTCGCTTGAGAAGGTGCAGTGTTCACACCCAGACTGAAACAGCCTACAGCAGATACAAAGTAAAGTGAAAGTGTGAACCACTCTTGTGACCACTGTGCAGTGGAATTAACCTCTGCATTTGATCCGTCCATGCAGTGAAACACACACACACACACCAGTGAACACAGACACTAGGGGGCAGTAAGCACATGTGCCTAGAGCAGTGGGCAGCCCCTTATTCACAGCGCCCGGGGCAGCTCGTACCAAGTACCAAGGCTGGTTCTTTAACCACAAGCTTATTAATAAAAAGATAAATAGCAACAGAGTTAATTTTTTTTAAAGTGAATGCAAAGCTGGGGAAAACACTATACAGCAAGACTAACCAATGAATTTTTATATACAGGATCTGAAGGTAGATGATTAGGAAACATTTAAAGTGTTTGACGTTTGTAATTCTCCAGTCCAGTAGGTGGCAGTAACACGGAAAAAAAGAATAAGATAAAACTGCCCAGCAGAGGGCGGTATACTGCAAAGCTACTTGTTTTTTTAAGCAAAAGAGAAGAAGAAACTGATTCTGATTGGCTGATCAGCTGAGCGCGCTTTACCAGAGTGTTCCTATAGTGATAAGGTTCTAATTCTGTAGCAGACAGCAGCATGTTATATTATAGTATATAATATATAACATATATCATGTCTTTCAGCAGTATTAGTTATCATAAGGAGAAGTTATGGAAGGCCTAAGGTGTCATGCGGAGTATTGGGCAGATTTTGGTGACCTGCTGTCAGCCATAGTGATCAGTCATGGACCAGATGTGATCTTAAACACAGGGACTGAGGACATCCTGGTGTTTAGTGGTCAGGAGAGAAGAGTTAAGGTGAGTGGGCTTTACTGACTCTGCATTATTGTTTCAAAGTCAATCATTCTGTTTTGTTTCACCATTTGTTGTGTTACAGACTGTCCTGCACTTTGATTCTCCAGTCACATCCCTGGCTTTAGGTGCAGATCACTGTAGTCTCTATGCCCTCTGTGAGAACAATCACCTTTACTGTACCTCTCTCTCGGCAGGATCCAGGTAACGACAAAACATCACAAGAACTCATCTGTAGATAACTGACATCTTTCTGATCATGAGTTATGGTCATTTATGATGATCTCATTTTCCTAACAGTATATGTGTCTAATAAACCTTTGCATCCTCAATTTTATCCACAGCTCCTCCTCAACAGAACAGGGTGATGACCCTGCCTCATTCATGGTGTCCCCGGACTCTGTTCTAGCAAAAGATGTGCTCTCTTTCGCCGTAGCAGATGAAATACTCATTACTGTCAGCCTACAAGAGTCTTTATCCAGTTTTGATATCTATGAATCACCACATGGTTCAGCCAGATCTGCAGGACTTCAGAAACGTGCAGGATTTCAGCTCCCAGCTATCGCAAGAGTTCCTCAAAATGATGTGGATTTGCAGGCACGGATGAGCTCGGCTCCGACATTGACATGCATCTACCCCAACTCCTCAACTTTAGAACATGGATCTAAATGCCACACCCGTCTCAATCCTCAGCTTTTCAGGCTGCTCTTTGGAGTTGATGCATCCCTTATTAATTCTCCCATTGTACTTTGTGGTTTCCCCGATGGACGTGTTGTTTTTTTCCCACTATTCCTACCCAGACTTACCAGCTCAAAGGGAGAACTAAGGTCATCAATCAGGATTTTCTACAGCTTAGAACAGCCAGTAGTATTCATTGGAACATCTGTTATTGGGGATCAGGGTCCACAATGCCTGGTTGTGATTGGTCAGAAAGGTAGAGTCCTCCTGATCAGTGCCAATCAAAGGAGTTCTGATGGAAAGACAGCTGACTGCAGTAAGGATAACTGTTTAAAGTTGTATTTTTGTGGGTTTTATGGTTATAGGTATTAAATAGTTTGTGATGACACAAAGCACTATGTTCATGTCTTTTTAAAGGATTTATTGAGCACATTGTGCAGGGGCCTGTGGTCTGTGCCTGTGTAGATGGTGAGCATTTATACTACAGCACTGCCACAAACCTGTTTCGCTTGTCCCTGAGCAAGATCTTAACACCTTCTTCATCCTCACAATCCATCACATCACAACAAGAGGGCAAGCACACAGGGCCTGAGAGTGCAGTCTGTCTGAACGTGTGCAGAGTAATCTCAGTAACTGAGCATTCCATCAGTCCTGCAGGTACACGGCTTTCTTTCTTAAATGAAAATTATGGAATACAGGATGTTTTACTGCCCTTAGCAAACTCAGTAAACACAGTGTCAAAAAGACGTAGACATATGCATTTGTTCTATTTTTGTAAAATTCAGAACAAATGTCTCATCTGGTTGAAGTCCATGACACCAAACCTAAGTGGTAACCAATACGAAACAAAACCTAACCACTTGAAATAGTCTTATTTCTAGTAATAAGCTAACCACTAATAACTATGCATGAGAAATATAATTGTAACAGATTTTATAAGCAAGACTTTAAAAGCAAGAACTGTTACGCAATGACAGTTTGCAAATTTTGTTTGTTGGTAGCTTGTTAAGATGAACTAAATAATCCATTTTTTAATCCTTTTTTCCATATGAATTTTAGGCAATGTGCAACTACTGGCTGTGTCTCTCAGTGGAAGACTTCTTCAGGTGACCATCCCTCAGGACTCAGACAAAGCCAACATTTGTAAACTGGCTTCATCACAAGCAGGACAGAAAATCAAAGACCTCTTGGCTGGTATTGGAAATGTCTGGGAAAGGTAAGATTATATAACATTTAATTCAAGATGCTTTGGACAGAATATGTAAAAACTGGCGCTATTTTGACAAAACTGAATTTTCCAGAGCCACAGTAGAGAAACAACAGCTGGAATTGAAGAATACCACACTCAGGCGTTTGAACCATGTTCTCAACATCTGCCAGTTGCTTCTAACCTCTCAGAAAAATAACCAAGAAGAGTGTGATCGCCAGCCACTAATCCGCTGTCGGGGTGCAGCCAAATGGAGTACGCTAATTCAGAAAGACTTTCTGGTCCTCAGTTGCATATTGGACAACCAAAGTTCTTGTGCGTTAGACCAAGGATGGACTCTTTGCCTTCAAGTACAGTCCGGTCTTTCTGTCAGTACAGGGGGCTCAACTAGAACATACTCATTTGCTTTGACGGAATTGGACAGTGGTCAGAAAGCAGAAGTGACTTTACCTCTTGAAAGTGACTGTGACTTGTTTCTCCCAGTCCAGATCCACTGCTCGCTTGTGTACAATTTACAGTCTTTACTTAACCTAGAAGAAAACAGACGGCTTTCAAGTAGTGACACCTCACTATCTCAGTTTCTCACACACACAGACTGCATCTGTCTAGCTTTGAATACATTAACACTGGACTGGCTTGATGCCCTAAGGATAGGAAAGCCAAACAGTGATTGTATTCCAAAACACATGAGCACTTGGGAAGCCATACGCAAACTCCTGAGCTCCAGACAAGTTCACACAGATGAGCTGGAGAAACCAAAGCCTGTTCCATATATAGTAGCAGTCCACATATCCTCAGAGCTCCTGAGGGACTGGCTCAGCTTACATGACTGTTGTAGTGCAGTTCTGTGCATCTCCGTGCTGAAATGGCTGCTATGTGGACCTTCAAAAACTGAGGGGCAAGAGGTCGTGCAGAGTCCAGTTGTGTGTGCCAAAGGGCCTGATGGACAGGCAGTCAGACTGCTGACCAAAGAGGTATGATTGTGGAGATTTAATTTTTGGATTCCTTTTAATGTACTATAAATATTAAGCATTTTGTATGTAATATTGTACGTAATTTGTACTCATGTACTCTCAAAAATACACCCCACAAATACACAAAAAGTGAGAGAGAGCACTTATACGAGGTTGATAATTTCCCATGCTAACCTGTAGATACCCAGGAAACAGCTGGACACACAGACAACACAGATGAATAAACATACCAGGTAAATAAAGATTAGCAAACCAATGACAAACAGATCTGGCCCAAAACTACCACTAAGAGTGGGACATGAACGAACCCAAGAACCTATTGAAATTAAATATAATTTTTAGGGAGTCTTCAGAGTCTGACTTCATACAAGTTTAATATTAACAATTAATACTACAAAACAACTTCTTATAACCTCTTTAGTGGTTTGGTGAAATATTAATGTAGAATTATTGTCTGTCCATTAGTACGGCAAAGGCCTGACTCATCCATGCATCCAACCATCGCGTACGGCATGTATGTATGTATGTATGTATGTATTGTCTGTTCATGCCTGCAGGTCCAAGTGAATGACTTTCATTCTGAAAGACCCATATCTGTTGTGGAGGTTCAGATAGAGAGTGTTTCCATGTCTGCAGTGTGTGGATTACATCATGCTGTATTGAGACGTGTTCAGGTGTGCATACACAATATACAGTATCATCACTGTGCAAATCAAGCCTATTAATACAGTTCAGTGTAATGAGTTGTGATTACAGGCCCTTCTGAGGGATGCGGCTGGGAAATCTGAGAAGCCGGGACGGCTCAGAGGACAACACTTGTGTGAGGCTGTTCGGCACTTGGAGGTAAACCCACATCTGTGTCCACTTACATAGATCGAGATCACCAGCCATATTAGAATAAGCAAGCAAAGAAAAATAGTACAGTGACACACTAACCGATTTTATTTCAGCGTCTTTATAAGGATCTACAGGACTTTCGGGACCCAGCTGATGGAATTATGAAGACAAGGACGAACTCAGAGTCACTGTTTCAACTCTACTTGCAACTTAGAGAGAAGCCACTGGTCATTCTGTGAATGCACACACTAGCTCACTATATAATCATCAGCTTGGTTGTTCTAGGGAGTAATACGAATAAGCAAATAAATCCATGAATTTTTTATTTGGATTTATACAGTCCATCTTTTTGTCTGTATCTCAGCTTGATCACTGTGTTTTTAATAAATTGATCTGCTATACTATTATACAGCATTTTATATACATATTTTATATAAATATTTATTCCTCTTTAGGTTTGAATGTATAATCCATAAAGATTTAGTTGATTTCCTTAAGTCAAGCTATATATAAAAATATGTTGCCAGTGTATCTGCTGCCAGCCAAACTATCCTTCTTCAAATAAAAAAAGAAACCCTTACCGTCACGACAGGCTAAATATAATGACAAAAACACCATACATTAAATGTTTACCATATTCAATTTTATACCGTATATAGCATTATATAAAACAGGAGTGTGGGATTGATGTGCAGAGACTTTGTAACTGTTCTTTTATGAATGCTGCAACAAGTGTTATCATATATCTAATCATAAGCTGATTTATTTTTTATGTAGTAAAAGCACCATCCTTTTATTTCTCTGTGTGTGTGTTTATGTCTAGTCCAGAGTTTTTAAAACATGCTCTACCACAATAGATCACAATAGATGTAAATCTGCTTGTACAAAAGTTTCGAGCCATGCAGTCAAAAATTAAGCAACACTGGTAGAGGTTTTTTAGAGACTAAGCAGCAAGATTACAGCAGTTCAGTGACCCTATTATTTAAATTTAGGAGCTTAAACTAATAAACAGTCAGAAAATGGCAAAATATGGCAGGTACCCTAGCAGGCAGAGTCAGTCCACCAGTTAAAAACAGAGACTGTGTTGTGTTTAAAACTAGATCAAATTAAAGTGGGTAGCAGCTAACGCTATTTAGGGATTTTTCTTTCGTTGATAAATGGGTGTGATGATTGCTGGTGACTGGCATAGAAGCAGCAAACCTGGCCAGAAACGTATAACCAGACATAATCCAATTGTCCCGGGCAGCTGGGTTATTGGATTTGTCCACCTCTGAGCTCTAAATGTAATTTTGTATAATACAAATACACACACAATGTTGAAATAATTATATTAAATTCATCTCATTATTTCCGTATATTGTTGATGCTTGCAAATTCATACTTAATGGTAATCTTCACAGTCTTGGTTTGATTCCACTGTAAACAGTTTTTCCCTAAGCTGGAAATATCGTCCTTTTAAGGCCATAAGCTGCTCATGCGTTCCTTGCTCTGTGACCATTCCATCTTCCATGAAGATGATGTGATCAGCTCTCTCGATAGTCTGCAGGCGATGAGCGACCACCAAGACTGTCTGACCCTTGGAGCCAGAGAGGACTTCCTGAACCTGAGTGGAAAAAGTACAGTGCAGATATTATGCTTCTTGTGCTGAAATTACAGATCAGGACTGTGATGAGGAAGAAAACATGTCACCCAAAACTATTTGCCCATTTTTATTTGGCGTTTGTACAGCCCTGGCAACAAATCCTCCCCACATCATGAGCTTGGAAGAAACAAACTCAGACTGTGAGACTCTCGACTCGAAGAGTAATATTTTGTTTACAGACCATATCAGTGAGAAGATCTGTAGCTGCAGGTGTTTTATAAAGTGTGAATGAACGTACCGCATGCTGAGTGTTGATGTCCATGTTGCTGGTCGCTTCATCCAATATGAGAATTTTTGGATTTCTGATCAACACTCTGGCTATAGCAATACACTGCTTCTGTCCTGAGGAAAGCTGCCCACCAGATTCTCCAATATCTGCAGCACAGTAACATAAAGGTGTAAAACCTTTAATGTAAAATCAATTGAAGACCTTTTTTTATTGAATAAATATCTGATAAACTTAAATATGCACCTGTATCATAGCCTTCGTCAAGTCTGCAAATAAAGTCATGTGCATTGGCTTTCTTCGCTGCTTCCTCCACCCTCTTTAAGGTGCAATCACGTAGGCCGTATGCAATGTTGTATTTCACAGAGCCAGAGAACAGCACTGGGTTCTGGGACACAGCTGCCATCTGTCATAAAATGAAAACCCCACATTCCCCACTGGTTTTAAGTGTATTTTGTCAGACAGTTTTTTGATGGATCAATTTAAAATGTATTAGATCTTTTTTACAAGTTCAGTTTCTGTATCTATTACATCAGTGTGTACTTTATGTTATAGTGTTTACCTGGCTGCACAAGTACTTGTGTTGGTACTCATTAAGTGGTTTACTGTCCAGTAGCACTTGGCCCTGTTGAGGCTCATAAAATCTCTGCAGCAGACTGACACAGGACGTTTTACCTCCACCTGAGAGCCCAACCAGTGCTGTCATCTTTCCTGGGCTCAGCTCTATAGTAACAGACTGACATAAAGTTTAACAGGAATTAGACAGGTTTTTCTGATGATGCATAAAATATGTAAGATCGGAGCTGTTACTTTGCCGTTACCAAATACCAAGTTAAGAAAACATACAAGTAATAAATTATTTCTGCCCTATTTCAGGCCTTATTATTATTATTATTATTATTATTATTATTATTTGTCCAATTTTATTCATTCCAAAAAATATGTACCTTAAGTGCTTTCCTTTCTGGGCGGGAAGGGTAAGAGAAAGTGATGTTATCCAGGGTGATTCTTCCTTCCAGTTCCTCAGGTATATAATCACCTGCTTCTTGCATTTTTGGTTTTCTATCTAGCAGCTTAAAGACCTTCTCTGCTGACCACACTGTGTTCAAAATGTCTCCATAAACATACACCAGTTGCTGAGAACACCAAACAAATACAAGCACTTGAGATTACGAGCACTGTAGCCTACAAAAAAGAAAGAAACTCGCAAAATGGCATTTTATGGTTCAAAAGGTCTATTAAACTCACCCTCAAGTTGGTTACCATGTCTTTTTGGTACAGCACAAAAGCAAGGAGGCTCCCGCTGCTTAGCTGACCCGAGGAGATGAGACGGCGACCAAGAAGCAGCATCGCCACCCTTAAGCTCAACGTCAGACACTACAATAGGATAAATGCAGCAACATAGTCCATCACACTTTGATTCAAACATTAGTGGCCACTTTTGTCAACAACAGCTAATAAATCATGCAGAGATACCAAAATGAAGTGGATTTGACTAGACACTAGACTATAAATTAATAGTGTACATCCAGATTAAGGTTTCATAGACAACAAAATAAGCAAAATAGCAAGCTTCTCAATACTGTTGTGTGCAAAACACTATTACATATCTGAATGGTAGGCCAGGCAGATGGTCAAAGGCTATTTACTCATCAGTGTATTTAAAAGATGTTTGGAAGATTTTAATGTTGGCCAATAAGACTTGTGATTAGATATACCATGGACAAATTTAATCAGAAATACAAAATTATGAAGGAGCAGATGGGAGTGAAAGTAGTACATTATGTGTCCAAACATTTGTGGACACCTGAACATCACATCTATATGTGTTTTTTGAAAATCCCATTAAACAGATTTGGATTCCACCATTACTGTGATATTAACATCACCTTATTTGGTAAGGCTTTTTTTGAAGATTTGGCCATTCTGCCACAAGCACGTTAATAAAGTCAGGCACTGATGTCTGGCAATGAAGCTTGGGATCCAATCAGGGTTCTAGTTCATCCGGAGGGCATTCAAAGGGGTCAAGGTCAACAGACAAAGTCATTCTAGACAATTATATGCTTCGAAATTTGAAGCACCGGTTTGGGTGTGATAGTCAGGTTTCCACAACTGTTTGGATACATAGTGTATCGGTGAGAGCAGGTGGGTAAGGGATTGAAACCAGTCCCATGCAGTGCTACAGTGTGTAATTTGTAAAGTAAATGCATGGCTCACTCTGCGCAGAAGGAGATGGACTGCACTGAAAATGCCCTTGCGTTTCAGTATCTGAAGCTTCTCGTCCAGAGCCTCCTGGTACCTCTTCAGCTCCTGTGCTTCAGCCCGGAAGCTCCGCACCGTCTTTACAGACCTGATAGCAGAAGATGCCAGTTGCTCGATTTCAGCCATGCAGTCCTGCAGCTCTCTGGATGTTTTCTGAACATCAGGAAAGAGTAATAGTACAATGATAAAGACAAAACAGCCAGTCTACTACAAAAGAGCTGGTGAGGATTTTTTAAACAGGATTAGCTAAGATCATAAAAGGGTAGCCTGGGAAAATGACTAAAATTTAAATCAGTTGAAAAGTATTTCAAGCTTGTGGTCAATCCCTGTGGGAGAACTCTGTGCCTACCTGAGCTGCCACTTCTCACTGTTCTTATGGCCTCAATTTTCATTGTTATGCTGATGATTAGCCTTAAACCTTCTGAATCATTCTCACTATCCTCTCTGTTGCTCTGTATTCAGGTTTTAACATATTGGTTGAACACTTAAGATTAAACTTTCTCAAGCTTAATGCTAAAAAACGGAATTTTATAAAATCCTGCTGTTGACCTTTAAAGCCTTGCATGGGCTTACACCTTCACCATCTTTCTGCTCTTTTACACCCTCTTGCTCCATCACGCAAGCTAAGGTCCTCTGACTCTGTCTTTTTTGCTGTTCAGTTCAGGCTTTCCACTATGGGTGGTAGGTTATTTAGTGTTGCTGCCCTTCACCCTCTGGAACTCCTTACCTTCATCTGTTCACTCTTCTCCCTCTCTTTCCATCTTTAAATCCAGGATAAAAACTTTTTCCAGAATACATTCATTCTGTATAATCCTTTCAACTGTAAAGCATCCTTGGGTATGTGAAAGGCGCTATATAAGTGAGTGTGACTTATTATTATTATTAGTTAGTAAATATTTGGAGGGAATGTTAATTACCTGGTGGTGAATGTTGTAATAGTTCTGTAGCACAGCGAGGAGAGGCATCTCCACACAGGTAAGGAGTGTGAGTTGCCAGGACAGGCTCAGCATCTGCATCAGCATGCCACACGTCTTAACCAGACTTCTCAGAAGCACATTCACATTCATGGCTATAGAGCGGCCCATTTTATCAGTGTCTGAGACCAAACGAGACGTCAAGCTTCCTGTAATAGGAAAGAGAGCTCTGCTATAAGTAATCCTGTTGTTTCATTTTAACAAGGCTTGTTTAAAAATGTAATCAAAAAGAAAATATTTAAAAAAAATACATTTTATATATTGCTCATCACCTGGTTTATTTTCTTCAAAGAAGCTTATTTCCTGTTTCAACAGGTTCTGAAAGAGCATGTGCCGAATTCTCTTGTTTAGTCTGCCAAGGCTACACATGAACATGCCTCCTCTGAAGCCAGTGAACATAGAACTAAGAAATACAAACACACTGGGTTAAGTGAGTTACACAATTTCAGAAAGACAATGACAGAAGCGAAGGAATGCAGCATCTACCTTCCAAAAGAGTAAAACGACATGCATGCAATGGCCCATGTGAAGTTGTCAGACTTGTATTCTCCACTCAAACCATCAATGATTTTCCCCACGTAGTATGGAATACTGGACTCAACTGAAAAGAAGGAATAACATTATACTTGATACACCGCCACATCCTATACTGGTGCTTAGAGCACAGCTGTTAAACTTACATAAGGCAGCCAAGATGAGGAAGAAAAAGGCCACTCCCAGGTGAAGAGAATCTGGTTTTGAGTAGTGAATCACTCTCATCAGGAGAACCCTGGCCTCCTGCTCTTTCTTCACCTTTTTACTAGGGAACGCCTTGTCCCACATCAGATGGACCAGCGTCCCTGTCACGGCACTTAAAACCACCATAGAGGGCACAGGCACAGGACTAAATCCACACCTTCCTCCGAGAACAAGTGTTTGCACCATATCAAATACAGGAGGTACAAAACACAATAAAGCTATCCAGGGCTTGAGACAATTGTGGCTGGTTATGTCCAGTGTGACCGAACTGACTGTGTGAAGCAGAACCCAGGTGAAAACCCTGAACACCCACAGGCATGTCAGGTTCATGAGGTAAGCACTTTGAGTGGACAGAAATGCGGCCCACAGGTAGAGCCAGCTGATCAGGTCTAGAAATAGGAGAGCTCCGTAGGCATGCCATGCAGGACTGACAGGTGGGTCAGCCATCATGAATTAGTGGTCAGGGTCAAATCCCAGGACAGCCACTTCACTGTAAAACAAAGAGGAATGAACAAAAATATAAATGCAACACTTTTGTTCATGCTCCCATTTTTCATGTACACTTTTTTGATGTGCACAAAAAAGTGAAAATGAAAATTGTCTCTAAATCTGTGTTAGTGAGGACTTCTCCTTGGCCGAAATAATCTATCCACCTCACAGGTGTGGCATATCAAGATGCTGATTAGACAGCGTGATTATTGCACAGATGTGCCTTAGGCTGGCCACAATAAAAGGCTGTTGTGAATCGAGTGGCCCATGGTGGCGGTGGATCTCTTTGCATTCAAAATACCATCAGTAAAACGCACCCGTGTTCGTTCTCCATCATGCCTGCCCATACCATAACCCCACCACCACCACCATGGGCCACTCGATTCCCAACATTGATATTCACAATGAGGCCCTCTGGTGGACATTCCGGAAGTCAGCATGCCAATTGCATGCTTTATGAAAACTTGCAACATCTGTGGCATTGTGCTGTGATAAAACTGCACATTTTAGAGTGGCCTTTTATTATGGCCAGCATAAAGCACACCTGTGCAATCATGCTCTCATGTCTAATCAGTATCTTGTTATGCCATACCTGTGAGGTGGATGGATTATCACGGCAAAGAAGCAGGGCTCACTAACACAGATTTAGACAAATTTGTGAACAATATCTGAGAGAAAAGGGGCTTTTGTGTACATAGAAAAAAGTCTTAGATTTTTAAGTTCAAGTATATTTGAAATGTAATACTCTCAGAAAGACATATTTAGGGGAAATGCTGTTTCCTATTGCTGGTTCAGCTGATGATTATACAAGGATATGTTAGAAGAACAGTTAAAGCACTATAGGCATTACTGATTGATCCACAGTTTGTCATGTTGACCAGTAATAATAATCAGCACCAGCATGGTCAAAGCAACAACAACTAATACCTGTCCACCAGATTCAAGCACCAGACAGCTAGGACTCTGTCTGTCCGTCTTCCTCTGTCAGTAGTTTCACTTTCACTTTCAGTGGGGCAGAAAAATGACTCTTCTACAATAAAACCATAAGGAAAGACCCAGTCCAATACATTCATTTACATACAGATACACTAAACATTCATGCTGTCATACTGACTTTATTACAATACCAACATTAATCTTCACCTGTTACAACTTCACAGTGCAGTCCTCGCCGTCCATCTCTGCCCTGCTGTAAACCGCCTGCTTCTAAAGGGGGGCCCTTTACACTGCGTTATGTTCTTTTTTATGTTTCAAAATAAAAGTCTTTTTTTTTTAACTCAAAAAGTAAGCGCCCACTTAAGAGATGTCCATCAGGACTAGGGCATAACAGAATGTTAAAGGGCAACACATACATTAAGAGTTTAAGGCACTGGTGATATGGTGAGGAGTGTTGTTTTGGTTAAATTGGATGGAGGACAGGATTGGACAAGAATATCTGCAGAAGAAACTGACACCCCAGGACTTTTATGATGACAGTAATGATAATGATAATGATAATGATAATGATAATGATTATTATTATTATTATTACTATTATATTAGTAGTAGTAGTAGTAGTAGTAGTAGTAGTAGTGTTGTTATAATAATAATTATTATAATTAGTAGTATTAGTGGGAGTATTGTGGTTATTATTATTATTATTATTATTATTATTATTATTATTAT
>JAOVVF010000051.1:11966175-11978908 GCA_028565595.1 Duopalatinus emarginatus
TATATATTAAAGGACAATCTGACCAAGACTATTCATTTCCAACATTTAGCGCCACAAACTTTGTTTAGACAAAAGGTCACACATGACATCAATACAGTCGATAACTTAACACATTTAAAAAAAAACTGGTGTAAGGAGCAGGTTAACAATACAAGTTTAAATGCCTCTCTTCGTTATGTGTGCCGACATGCACACGTGTGTATGTACTGTATATCCAAGCATGCAGGTGATGCAGACTATTGTGGCAGACTTTAATGTGAACAAATACGACAGGTCTGCATTCCTGACCTCACCATCTAAATGTCCGGTTAGTGCTAATACACCCCCCACCCCACCCCGATACTGTACGTTTGGACAAAACAAAATAAAACGCAATAAACAAGAGTCACAGAGCATGATTCCTCTTTGAACATGGCATTCAGACTCTCTGAAAATCTGTCCATGCACCTCGTTATCCCTACACTACCACAAGGCTAGACAAAAGTCCCAGTATAGAATATTATATACTCTAACACAATGCATGCTTTCAAGTTCACATACCAAAAAACAGTCCCCCTACCCTCCCCAGAGATTGACAGAAGACCAAATAACTTTAGCAGATTTTTTTCCTGTTTGATCACAAACAAATCAGACAGGAAAATGAACACAGAAAATAAATCTGTAATTTAGCCACCTTACATGCTCTAATGTCTTTATGATACATAAATCTTACAAAAAAATCCTCCCATTAATTAGAGAAGCATTACATAATTGTTTTATAAATGGCCTATGGTAAAGTGTATTGGCATGGCATTTCTCCATGTCTCTACTGTTTAACATAAATTCTAAGACATGGACATAATTAAAGTGCAAGTAAAATATTAAGGGTGCAAATAAAACGTTTCCTTATGATGCAAATAGAAACATTAACCAGTTACGCTGGCAATATAAAAAATGTGACCGCCGACCTGAACTAAACGCATACACTATCTGAGACAAGGGACCAATCGTAGGAAATGATGTGCACAACATTAGACACTGACAGTGGTACAAAAGACATCTGTGTATAGTACAGAGTACAAAGACAGCTGATTTTGCCTCAGTGATGATCATATATGATCACAACAAACAGCCCATTATTTTTGCCCGAGTCATTTAACAACCACATTGGTGAAGATCAAATCTTACTTTCCTGCAGTGATCTGGGAGAGCTATAGCTCAATATGAAAACTTTTGAAAAAATTTGTGGCTGAACAAAAAAGGAACGCTCCACAGTATGCATTTCATTAACTCTGATTAGAACTCTGGAGTACAATGGAGTAAAATCTTAAGTGTCCAAATGCAAGAAGGGATAAGGAACATTTAAACACAAAACCTGGTACATGTTTTTGGCAACCCCTTCTCCTGCTTCACATTTTAAAACGGGACAAAAGAAAATATTTGTACTTTTAAATGTGCACTTAAAGACCAAACATTTCAAAATTGACATGCTGCCTGTGACAGCCATCAGCTGCTTTTCAATGGACATGAATAACAAACATCAAAGCATGCAGTTTTGCATTCTATGTGATACTGAACAAGGATTTTATGTTAAAATACTGTCAGCAGATCGTGAAGCACACTTGTTCCTAGCAGATAACTTTTAAGGGTGTCTAATTTGCTTTAGAAAGCTAGTCTTAAGTGGCTAAATATCAAACAATGAGGGCAATTCAGTGTAAAACAGGACCAAATACTGGCTCTGATGTCAAAATGTGAAAGAAGCACAGTGTACCTGAAGTAATACAATAGATTTTTGACATGAGGGCAAGCATCTCAATCCATGTAAAATAGAGCCCTTAATATTCACTGCTATTCCACTATAACTTATCTAACATATTTCTTTCTTTAAATATGAGATAGAAACAGTTAAACAGCCAAAATAGTGTTAGAGATAGAGTTATATGGAGTGCTAAAGCTGAACTTACTAAGTAAAAAATAATAATAATAACAATCATATTACAGAACGCAGTTCTGCCATGACTCGTTTGAGCACGTTGTCCATCAACAGTCTCGTGGAGCTCATTTGTGACATGACAAATAATGGATGCACTTAGATAAAGAAAAAAAATCTGTTTTTGAGAAAGAGTGTGAAATAAGACCAGGAGTGTCCAGTTTTCCAGTCGCATATGAACAGCCAGAGAGAAAACACAACACAAAAAATTTACATACAGGTGATGAGGCACTGGACAAAGTAGACTAGGAGCATGAGCCGATTCATAAGCCTCCCTAGTCACATGTGACTGTTATGATACACAAGCAACTTTTATTTTACTTTTAACAACCTCTATTGTAACACAACCATATTCACGATTTTTTACACGCCCAGTAACACTGCATGTTTCTTTCTGAGCTGTCCGTGTTAGGAGGGGGTGAATAAACACCTCCAGCATGACCTGGTACATCCGATACCTGGCAATCAGTTCGGGTGGGTCAAACGAGAACAGGGAAAATAGTATGATACATTTCGAAATGAAAACAAATGGCTCTGCATGTTTAAGGTCAAGCCAGGCTGTGGTAGACACTGAAATGATAACGAGTGAGTGAGTGTTGCTGCTGATATTCACTCATACACTCGCCCGTTTTTACACAGTGAGTCAATGTGCTTGCTATGAGAGGGGTGTAGGGGGCAAACAATTCTGTTTTGTCTACTTTTTTGCACCCCTGGAAGTCCTGAGGAGATTCTGATGATGGAAACACAGCCTAGCTGACCAGGGCACAGGCATTCCTTGTAACTAGCATGCCAGCAATGACCTAGTCTATAGATGATTATGACAAGGATATGAAGGTGATTTATGATCAAGTTCCGAGGCATTGTGGATGACTACATTAGTTGTTATAGTGACGGACCTCGAAATCGTACTTGGACTCCTCCCTAGTCATCATGGTGAGTCCTGCATCATCACAGATCAATTTACTTTGTTTTTTTTTGATAACAACAGTGACCTTGGGTGATGGTGCTGGATGGGCGATGTTGCAGCACTGCAGGGAGGGGGGACGCCCCCACTGTGGAAAGGCACAAGGGAGGAGGGTGATAGAAAGGAAGGGCAGCCATGTGAGCTGATGGAGTCAGCTGTATGGTTGAAGAAGGGAGACTTGAGGAGAGGAAGGGATTGGGGAGAGATCTGTGACAGCACAGCTAAGAAGGTCTCCTCACATTCGGGAACCTCTCTCCTGAAGGATCTGTGTAAGGAAGGTAAAATCAGCTGGTAAATGAGTATAGCATAGATCATAATTTGATCAATAGAAAAAGGATATTTGATAACAGTTGAATATATCTGATAATGAAAACCTATATTATTCTGATAGTGTTCTGGCCGAACAGAATGACACTGGCTGACACTGCGAAAGATTACACTGTATGTGCACTTGAAGTGTTCCATGACATTGTAGGGCCTTATTACTGAAGCATCTGGATGCCAAAATATACATTTCTCTCAAATGGCCTGATTCTGTTTACAACACCAGGCAAAATATACTAATGTTATGGCAGTGGTGGCTTAATAGTTAAAGGCTCTGGGTTACTGACCAGAAGGTCATGGCCCTTAACCACCATGTTTGGCTTTTGGAGAAGGGCTGTTCGTACTGCGCAGTCAGCTACAACACCAGTAGCCCCAAACCACAGCGCCCGGGGAGCAGTTAGGGGAGTTAGGTGCCTTGCTCAAGGGCACCTCAGTTGTGTCTTGCCCTGAGCATGGATCGAACCCGCAACCTTCCAGTCACGAGACCGGTTCCCTAACCACTAGGCCACGGCTGCCTCCGAGCACAGGAAGCAGTCACTAAAGGAAAGTCACATGGCACGCAAAAGTGGGCAAAATAAATTAAAGTGTTCACTGTGCAATGGAATTTATCTTTGCATCTTACCCATCCGTGCAGTCAAACACACACTAGGGGGCAGTAAGAGGGATTAGGTGCCTTGCTCAAGAGCACTTCAGTCAAGGCTTTTCAGCTGCAGTGATCAAACCAGGGACCCTTCTAGTCCCAAGGCTGGTTTCTTAACCACAAGCATATGGCTTTCCCCAAGCATTTGATAATATTCTTCTGCCATAGCAGAGTGTCTGATAAATGTTAGTAAGGTTAGTAGTAGTCTGCTGAAATCCTTAAAATCTATATTTATAAAATATAACTTTTTTTTGGTTTAGTATATTTATAAATAAACCTAAACAAACTACTCATTTGAAAACAAAAATGCCCACACCATCATTAGTGGCAGCCCTAAGCTAAAAATTATCAGATTTCAATTGGCTAAAAAAATCTAAATGATCAACATACACCTTCAACTTTCAACTCACCTTGGCCTTCTCAGTTGGCTCAATAACAATCCCATTAGTGGAATTGTTGAGTTCCCGGGAAACCACACACAGAAACTCGGCTTGGTCCTCATTTCCGTAGTTGTAAGATGAACCAATGCTTATTAGCTAGAAAAAGAAATAGGTGGAATCAAATTCATAGCATCATAAAGATTTCTCTAAAGAAATGCAAAGAGTTGACTAGTACAAGCATATGCTGGAATACTAATAGTTTACACAGACTGCAGGAAAAGATAACGTCACAAACTAATTTGCTTTTGCAGTTCTTTCGCAAGCCTTTGCAGTTCTTCAGGATGAATGAATAGATGAGTGGACACCCTGTTCAGGCATTTATCTAATTAAAGCACTTAGACTGAAATTACAAATTCACAGCTGTGAACATGCACTGAGTAAATGCCATTTCCAAGGAAATAATGGAGAAAAGGCTAAGAAGAGGACAAATGAAAGGTTAAGAAATCAACTTACTGAATAGAGGGGCTATGTATTCAGGATGGCAGTGTACTCTGCCGTGTAACCTGAGCTGCAGTTAAACAGGCCTATGCACAAAAACACACTAATCAAAGGGTCAAGCAGACACAAAGGGCAGCTCACCTGTTCAAACTTCCACCCATCCGACATTGTGGAGACCATTTGAGTGAGTTCCTCTTCTTGGCATTGAAGTACACGATACACGTGTTTCACCGGGCCCTTTTTATGTTTTCGTAAAAGTAAAAAACAAGAAGTTATATGTCAAGATAGAAGAAAAGAAAAAGGAATTAATTTGTAAGAGCGATAAAACATAGTAAATTTCTCTGCAGGTTATATAATTATATGTCTAATGTGCACCAATTTCACTTAAAGAGATGAGGCAAGGCCTTTATCATAAAGACCTAATTGCTAACTCAAAGTCTAGCTTCTGGGACTTAATCCACTTTCTTAGCTGACCTGCCAAGAAACAAGCTCACAAAGCACTCTTTATCTCAGAGTCATGCTCACACACCTGAGACGTCCTGTTTTCATTGTCTCGTATCCTCTCCTTTACCAGCCTCACCAATGACGCAATGTTGTAAAACTCAGCTTCCTCCAACACACCTGCAGGAGCCAGAATGGACAGCATACTCAGATTTCTTTTTGGAAAAAGTGGAGGAATGATAACATTGACAAATTGTACATTTACTTTTCATTAAATGTAAGGTAAATTAACAAAAGGTTTTTGCAGATCAATGAACATTTACTGTGCCCAGGATAAAACAATGTGTTGGAATGTTTAGACCACAATTCATTCAAAATGGTTTACTTATACTGATGCTCTCCTTATAATACGGTATAACTTTCTATGGCTAATTCAATCAGACCTGTACACTGAAGTGCTAAAAAACTGGTACAGACAAGCCTATGCAAAATA
Organism: Duopalatinus emarginatus; assembly: GCA_028565595.1. NCBI lineage: Eukaryota > Metazoa > Chordata > Actinopteri > Siluriformes > Pimelodidae > Duopalatinus > Duopalatinus emarginatus. Next base: position 11,971,885 of record JAOVVF010000051.1, read on the forward strand.
CATAGCAATGCCACCTACACAGACATCGGTTGCATCTGCCAGTGCATATATACGTCTGGTACGTCTACAAACATCTCTGACAAGTGAGCGCTATGTTTGCCTCCATTCTGATACCCATTCATGGGTTTCAGCTCTGTCCAACAAGACAAAACATGTCTAGAGAAACCAAATTATTGTTAGTGGAACACTGAGTTTGGGTTTTATCATTCCCACCTAAGTCACCAGATCAGCAAGCTCATGGAGCCCAGGTCATATTTCTGAAGTCCCAAACTTCTGTGAGGGATCTACCAAGTATTTGACTGGTGTGCCAGATTTCTGGCACTTCAGTGTATGCAGACATGCTACATAAATGGATTTAAACCATGTACAATCAGTGATATGTTGAAATATTCTGTGAGTGGATGTGCTGGAATTTTTTTCCCATGCCAGCAAATAAAAGGTTGAGATGTTTTCATCATCTACAGAGGATTAACAGAGGGCATAACTCCTTCATCAACAAACAAGTTTAAGTCAGAATAACACCATGCTTTGGCTACTTTATAACCTACAGCCATGAACACTTATACAGCCATTCTTGCACTCTGTGTGAGTGAAAAACCCTAAAAGAAAGCCTAACCCTGGATAGGATACTATAGTAAATACAGAACACAGTCTATCTCACCCTCCTCTGCCAAGTTCTTGTTGATGATCAGCTTTCCGTGCCTCAGATAATTCAAGATAGGTCCAAAGTATGTGGGGTCTCTATCAATCAAATAAGCTCCTGTTTCATCCTGTGCAGAGAAAACACATATGTTATGATTACATTCAATAAAAGAGTCACATATCCACTCAACAGTGAGTTTTTTATCGTTGCAGCAGGTGTGACGTCTGACTTAAACTTTATTCAGTCAGTCGGTCATTTTCTTATACGCATAGTCTGTCAGGGTCGTGGTTTGTCTGAAGCCCATCCGGAATCATTGGGCGCAAGGCAGGATCACCCCATTACAGGGTACCACACACACACCCATACATTCACACATTTACATCCAGGGCAATTTAGCACATCCAATTTGTCTACCATGTGTGTTTTTCGAGAGGTGGGAGGAAACCAGAGCACCCGGCGAAAAAAAAAGACACAGAGAGAACACACCAAACACCTTACTGAAAGAGACTTGAGTGAGGCTCAAACCCACAACACCAGATCCCTGGACGTGTATAGTACAGTCGTCCCTTGCTACTTCGCGCTTCGACTTTTGCAGGTTCACTATTTCGCGGGATTCCAAAAAACAATAATACAACACATTACAATACAATACAGTATGTACTGTAGCGTACAGTATTATTAAAATGGTTATGAACAGTGTGGAGAAGGTTAATAACGTAGTGGGAAAGGATTAAAAGTATGTGGGAAGGGTTTATAAAGCCCTAAAATATACATAAATGCTAAAATAATACACCGTCTCTAGTTCGTGGGATTTCACTTATCACAGGGGGGTTCTGGAACATAACTAGGGACGACACATGCACATGTACACACATGCCTAATAGAGTAGATATTACAAAAGGTTAAAAAAAATCTAACTTTTATATTTTATTATAACTTTTTTATGTATTCATATTACCTTCGACCTTGGTTGGTATTACACTGAAATGATCACTGCCTTTGCTGTCAGGCTACAAGTCTTTTAAATCTGTGGTCATTTTATAATTTTGTCATCCAGATTGGGGACAAATTTAAAGAATAAAAACTAACAGTGCCTCAGTTTTTGTTTTAAGGGTGTTTATTTGTTTGCCTTTAGAATGAAGTGTCACAACAACTCCTTCGACTGCAATATTCCTCCAACTGATCACTTTTATCCTGTAATGAAACATTTCTATCCTGTTGGCAATGACCTCTTCCAGAATGACAAACATCAATGCCATTCATTCAATGAATGGTTGTTTAAAATGATGTTTATCATAGGCTATGGCCTTCACAGTCACCAGGTCCTTCTTATCCTAACTGGACACCAATGGGAGCACCAATGGAGCGGTATGTTAGACAGAGTTTTCCTCCACCATCATCAACACAACAAATGCGGGAATTTCGTTTGGAAGAATGGTGCTCATCCATCCAGTACAGTTCTGTAAACAAACTTCCAAACAAACTCTGGTGCAGTTTGGTTAAAGTATTATGACCAAAGACGTCTAAGCAAATCAAACACAGCATATGGTATAAAAGAAACGTGTGATTTGACGACACAGAAAGAGTGGTAAAGACTAACAAAGCAAAAGTGCAGAGGTAAAATGCCTCACAGGTTAGTAAATGCATCTGAACTTCCTTTTCCTTACAGTATATTCTCACTGGTGTCTACAGTGGTACTCTGATGCTGTTTTAGCCCCTTTAAGCATTGTCTAAGCTCTTTGTGAGTTCTCAGCTGATAAAAATACCACCACATGTACACAAATCCCATGAGTGCTTTTGGCACACAGCATTGTTCTAAAGTTCTTTTAAAAAATCAGTCCGGCTGTTATCCACATGTCCATCCTTTTCTATGATGTAAAAAATAGGTGTGTGAACGCTTAACAAACCAGGACTAAAAATGACACTGCCTAATGTTAGTTAGCATGTTTGACGGTCTGTGATGTTTTTATAGATGGGTTATCTAATAAATCCCTACTGCAGCACAATGTCTTTAATTACCCTGAAATATCCTAAAGTAACCAGATACCTGCAGACACTCTGCGCTCAGTTATAGTGGTACTTTTGAGCGCATGTCATTTCTCTACTCCTTGACCTAAATAGAGCTGAACACAGAAGCAAAGATGAAGAAAGGCTCAGAAGTGGGACACATTCAGCTAAATAGGCTGCGCACTATTAATCATAGATAATGACGTAATAATAATGGGTTTAATTAAAGGCTGTAGAATAAAATCCTGACCTTATACCGGCTTGATTTCTGATTCAGGGTCAGTTTGTAGGACCTGTCTTACCTGTGAAGGGATCCTCAGTGGAAATGTGTGTATCTGATCTAGCCTAGATTTGCCAGTGTGCACCTTTTCAGCAAAATGTCAATTACACACACAGGCATTCATCCATCCATGTGTAATATATACATGCATATTTCATGTGGTATAAAGCAGTCCTCACCTTATCTGAGTCCAGATCAGGATCCTCCTGACACAGTCGGAACAGGAAGGATTTCGGATCCCTGCATAAGGTTTGTTTGGTTGTGATGAAGTAAGTACCCCCGACATTAAGCCGGACCCACCGGGACCCCGGTTTCTCTGTGGACTCTGATGGGGAAGTGGGGCTGCTCTTCATCGGGAAGCCGAACACGGCTCTGGACGCGGACAGACCCGGGCTGGCTGAACCGCTCCGACTCGGAAGAACGAAGCTGGGCGACGGGAGACGCATGTTGACGGAGCCGCGGGTCTCTCGGTGCTCGCTCTGCTCCATCAGGCCGCCCGCGTTCGCTTCAATGTGTAACTCTGCCATGATCTCCAAAGAATAACCCAGTCCGTTTAATTAACGACTCCTGCGCGTTGCTAAATACCTCACTCTAGTAGTCAATGATGTAAATAGCACGTCGCTAGGTGAACTTAGCACACTAGACCTAAATAGGGTTTATCCTCTAATGAAGTAGCCGTCTGCCAGGCGTTGTTAAACCGAATATACACGCCCTAAGCGCATTGATAACGGCGACCGAATCGTTGTAATGTATCAGAAACACTGCCTTGACACGACATAGTTTATAATTTCAGAAAACGCGACATTGATCCACCTTGTTTATTCAATCGACTCCTGCAAGCTCCCTAATATTATGGCGGAACTGAAAAACAGTACTTCCAGGTCGCGCTGGCGTGTACATAATAAAAGCCTGATAGAAACCATGCAGCACCTGAGCTGTGAAATATTTTCCCCAAACAAATTGTGTAAAAAATATTAAATATTAGATACTATATATTTCATTATCTGGCTATTTTTTAGAGATGTATAGTTTAATATTCCTTTATATTTTTACCTCCAAGCTGACAGTATGTGTATGTAGACATGTTGTTTTTGTTCCCTGACTTACCCCACAGGTTCATATTAATCCCATTCAGTGCCAGTGACCAGTCAGTCAGGCCCTGATAGCAAATTTGATATGGCTCAAATCTGGCCCACATACCACATGTAATATGGCACAGAAGAGGACCTGGTGCGGATAGCTGATGAAAAGCCATGCAGACATGAAAAGGCCACATCTCAGCCACCTTTAACTGTCTGAACTGGCCCACAACTAAACCACATGTGGGGCAGCTATGGGCTTTTGTTTAAGGAACCAGCCTTGTGATTTAAAGGTCCCTGGTTTGATTCCCTCACTGACAAGATATTACTGAAGTGCCCTTGAGCAAGGCACCTAACCTCCAACTGCTCCCCGGGTGGAGTGGATGGGGTTGCCCACCACTACCGGTACATGCAATCACGAGTGTGTCCACTGCACAGATGAGTTAAATGCAGAGGTCAGATTCCTCTGTGTGCAAGCACATTGGTCATGTCACTTTATTCATTTCATGTACAATTGGGCAATTACTATGCCATAATTGGCCCAGATGTTTTGGGACATGGGCCATATGAGCATTTTCAATACGTGGGCCACTTTTGGCTCAGTTTGTCAACAGTGAGCCAGCAATGCCATATCTTTGCCAGAAGTGGCCCGCATCCATATGCTATCTGGGATGATAACAGTGTAAGGAAAATGAAATATCGTTTAGTATGCACTTGCCTTTTGGTCGTCCTCCTAAAGTGAAACCATTTAGGCCAAACCTACCCGGTGAATAATCCAGCTTGATCTGACCTGTTAAGTAAGGCATGGTCTGTTTGTCAAGCTCTGTTTGAAAAGTGTTAATATACATATATGGCTATATTTTCATTTTGGCCTATATATAGGATATATAGAGTTAGGATTGAACACACAATTTTAATATTTCAAACACGTTTAATTCATATTAAAAGTAATAATATTACACAATTAATGCACAGGTGAACTGTGCATGTTTAGTAAGTAATCATTCTCTTATCCATTAGGGTTGCGGTTTGTCCAGAGCTGACCTGGAATCATTGGGCACAAGGCAGGAATTTTAGTAAGTATTAAATCGCTATTAATATCAGAACCCAAAGTACAAGTTTGATAAGAGCCTCACCAATTAGCCACCATAAACCTAAGAATGTAGTTCAGATTATATATTAAAACATTTGACAGGGCTGCACAGTGGTCCAATGGGTAGCACAGTTGCCTCACAGTAAGAAGGGCCAGGGTCCTATCTGTACCGAGTTTGCATGTTCGTCCTCTGTCTGTGTGGGTTTCCTCTGGGAGCACCAATTTCCTCTCAGAGTGCAAAGGCAAAGTAGCATATCCAATGAGTATCTCCACTCAGGCAGAGTGATACTAAATTGCCCAAAGCTATGTGAGTGTGTATGTGAATGCGTCTGTCTGCAACATTTGTCATGCAATATGTTGGCGACCTGTCCAGGTTGCTTTCCTGTCTTTCACCCAGTGTGTGGTGGGACAGACACCAGTACCCCTATGACCCTGTATACTAGGATAAGTAGCTTAGATATTATGTGAGAGAATGAAAGTAAATGCATTCAGATAATTTTATAAACCTCTACACAATATCCAGCAATATAGCATAAAACACTAGCAACACAACTGTCCTCCTTATTTTCTCTTCTTTCAATAACACATTTAAACTTTTTTCTGTTTCATTCAAATGAAAATCAAAGACATTCACTAATGTGAAGTCCCATATCCTTCAAGACAATTTGGATATCTGTCAGTACATCCTGAATGGGCTTTAGTACTGGAGTGACATGCTGAGTAACCCATTCCTCCACTGTTAGGTCTGGATAAAGCAGGTTCATTTCCTGCCTCACCTCCTGCACCTTGAAGTGTATAGCTTCCAGGAACCTGGGATTAAAAAATATATAAAGTGAGTCATATTAGAGGTAAAGATCATGCCATGTGACAGATACTCTGGAATGATAAACAGGGTGTGTGAGCTGTTTGTGCTTCTCTTTTGGTTTGATGTTCAAAAGCTATAACATTATATTAAACTATATAAACTGTATGGATTTGTTTGTTAAGGGCTGGTACATAAATCATAAAATCTTGATGACGTTAAACTAAGATAAGCATTATAAACACTGTCTGTACTTGTGGACAGTTTTTAAAGATTATAGCTTACATCTGTGCCTGAATCTGAATTTGTTGTGCAATAAGTGGGTTGACAGTCTTGTGCTGTCTGTTATAAGGGGAGAACCAGCCTCTCACGAACCTAGGAATTGTCCAACAAGAAATATAAGCAGTTGGGTTAGATATGTTGAAAAGTATAACAAATGTATTGATGTAATATCTATCATTAAATCAGTACTGGTATAGCATTCTGTACAAATACTGGTTGTGATGCTTTATATTGTGACCTTAATGACTTACATATTGCTTCCAAAATGTCTGACATCTTCAGAATCAAGCATTGCTGTCAGTTGTACAATGAGTTCCGCTAGTTTCATGCCAGTATATGTGCGGGGGCAACCTAGAGACAACCTGAACCACAGATACAACAGTAAACAAGTTGCCAAATATACTAAAGAAGCATATAAACATACATGTAATAATATGTCATAAAATATTTGAAAGAAAGTTGTAGTTCAGGAACATGCCAAATAAAAAACTAATTTGATTTCTTATTTTAAAAATATTCTGCAGAAATTAGGCTAATTGGCAATTAGGGTTTAGACAGAACAACAGTTATTAACAGTTATTATGTATAACAAATATAAACAAATATCAGTGCTGCTGCCCTGCTACACTCCAGCCTGGACCGGTTTTTGAGCTTGCTCTGCTTCCTACTTTGTTATTTAAGCCTCTGTCAGTTGTTTCTTTGTGATGTATTAGATGCCATGCAGTCTTTACAAAGCATTGTGTGGTCTAGTAGTGACTGTGGGATGTCTGTCTGTCTCTTGATGCCTTGTCTCTTGTTTTGGATATTACTGCTCAAAAAATAATTTTTTTGAAATAAT
>JAOVVF010000051.1:11979082-11997325 GCA_028565595.1 Duopalatinus emarginatus
ACCCCACTACACCACCTTGCATAGATAGATAGATAGATAGATAGATAGATAGATAGATAGATAGATAGATAGATAGAATATTTTTTAGGTCCCCACTATTATTATTATTATTATTATTATTATTATTATCAGTAGCGGTAGGTAGGCCTATCATCATCACTAGGCTATTGTTATAACTGTCAGTAGCATCAGACTTCTAATGGGAACTTGCAGACATTTTTATTATTATTATTATAAGTAGTGTTATTATTATTGTTACTATTATTATTATTATTATTATGAGTAGTGGTAACTATGTAAATATGAGGTTACATGTTATGCTGTTATCCCCAGGCGATGATAAAGGTTGCCCCGTGTGTGTGTTCACTAGTGTGAATGCGTGTGTTTCACTGCATGGATGAGTCAAATGCAGAGGTCAATTCCACTGCACAGCGGTCAAAAGGGTAGTTTACACATTTGCTCCCTTTTTTTCCCAATCCCCACTAAGTGATCTGCAGGTTATATTTACTGTGTCCCTGAAAAATGTGGCAACTTTTCCTCAAACTGCTTTTAATAGAAATCGATTCACTGATCAGTACTTTATCCTAGTCAAAGTTGTGGTGGATCTGGAGCCTATTCTGGGAAAACTGGGCACAAGGTGAAAATACATCCTGGATGTTACACCGGTTTATAGCAGGAGAGAAAAGAAAGCATCATTTTCATAGAAAGCTCAATATGATTATGAATATTTAATACCTCTCTACATCTCCAACTTCACTTGTGCCTGTGCCAAGCACCTCCATCACCTTGTGCTGAGCTTCCTGAGTAAAGCTTCCTAAAGCAGCCACAGTAAAAACAAACTAGTTATGAGCTGCTTAAACTGTTCATTATTCTTTCTTTGGGTATCTTTGTGTATTAATTAAAAACAACAATGGAACAATGTTATAGTTATATATAGAGTAGTTGTACCGTATGTTCTTATAAATAGTAGCAAATTGTACAGACAGACCATGCTGTAGAGTTTGTAGACATGAGGCAAGAGAGTGTAAGCCGAGGGGCATCAATTCACACAAAACAGACAGGTGGTCATATCTATTAACAGCAAACAGACAAACAAATGTAATTCATTATATATTCTTCAAAAATATCAATGTTCAGATTACTGGATTCAAAATCTAAACATGATGTTACCGTTGCCAGCCAGTGAGGGCAATGCCTTGTAGGTCAACGCCAGGGGAAAGACCAGACACTACCTTCAACCACTGAACATGATTGTCCACATGCCGTTGTGTGCTGGTTACACAATTGTATACAGTGGTGGAGCCTTTGAAAGAACTCGCAATCCACTGTCGGGATAAACCGGCAGCCTTGTATTTCTCCATTAGCATTACTAATGTAGAGAGAGAGAGTAGAGAGAATGGATGTTTTATTAACCAGTCTTAACCTTGTTCCCTCTCAGATAATACCTCAGACATTTACTGTAATACATCTTGTTCAGTTACAGCAATTAAACTAATAGAATAAGTATGAAGTAACAAAGGGTAATGAACAAATAGTTCAATATCTGAATTTACTTACTTGTAACATATAATTATTATATATAAGTATGAATAATTATGTCAAAAAAGATTCACCAGAAATGGTCGACTGGTACCAGGCAAGATCGGAAATATTTTCAAGATATTTATATATCTGATGTATGCTGTATACAAACTGTGTGAATGTGTGATGTTTTTATTCTTTTTTTTTAGTTATCATAAGTAAAATATGTTTATCTTAGTTGTAGACAGTATCAGTCTTTTTATCACATAGCTACAGCTTTAGCTGATCAGGGGGCAGCCGTGGCCTAGTGGTTAGGGAACCGGTCTGTTGACCGGAAGGTTGTGGGTTTGATCCCCGCCCAGGGCCAAGACACAACTGAGGTGCCCTTTAGCAAGGCACCTAACTCCCCCAACTGCTCCCCGGGCGCCGTGGTTTGGGGCTGCCCCCCCACGCCGGGCTAGTGTGTTCACTGCCCCCTAGTGTTCACTTGTGTGTGCGCGTGTGTTTCACTGCACGGATAGGTTAAATGTGGAGGTCACATTCCTCTGTGTGCAAACACAGTAGGCAAATAGTTTACTTTCATCCTTTCATCAGAGAGCATGATCAGGGGTCAGCTGTAGGCTTGTGGTTAAGTAGCCAACCTTGGACCCCAGTTCAATCGCTGGCAAAACTCGACTAAAGTGTAACGTTTATGTATTTCTTTTGTGTAAATAACAATATGAGTAGCAAAAACAAACTTACTATTGTGGGCAACATCCAGAGTAGGGCTGTAGTCCCACAGCATAGGCTGCACTAGTCCGACTAGACCACTATCTAAAAATTAAGAGAAATATATTCACTAAATATGCTGAACGAACTTGTAATTGACAAAATCACAAAGATTTACAGTCTAACTTTTGACTGCCTGAGAGTTCATAGACAAAGCCGTGTAATGTGAGTTCACCTTTAATGGTGTCAGAGGTCATGTTTCTCAGCATGTCATCCCATATTATCACACAGAGACTAGGGTAGGTCTCCCTAATGCCTTTTGCTACCTTAGTGACATGACTGAGGAACAGCTTGTCAACACTGTGACCTGGAATGCTTAACCACTCTTTAGACTCTTCTCCTTGACCCAGTGTGTACACCTGGGATAATAAATGATGCAAAGCCTTAGGTTATATATGGTATGTATATACACAGATCAACATTCATCTTCATTCCGAAGAGCACTCTCTCCTTTTTTTCATGTTACTAGAAACAGACCACGGGGAAGAGTTTTAAAAAATAATCACTAAAAACACAGCGGGGCATGCTGTGAAATGAAATTAATCAACAGTGCTGAAGTATTACTATTAACAACCAAAACTATTTTACAATAACAGACTGTCAGGAAGAGCACAATTTTTCTTATATCCCAGGGACATATAACATATTTTGGTAAATACTAACCACTGTATACCAGGAAAACTCCACAAGACCTGCTGTTTTAGAGATGCTCTGACCCTGTTGTCTCACCATCACAAATGGTCCTTGTCAAAATCGCATCCCCATTTTACCTGTTTGTGGTTTTACTGTTATGGCTGATCGGTGTATACCTGGTTTTACCACAGCCTCAGAAGCACTCTTCATACACATGAAAGATTTTTGTATAATCACACTTAAGAATTTACCAGCTGTGTGTGTAGTATTCAATAACAAGTCAGGGTTGTGTTGTACCTCATCTGCCCCAATATGCAGAACAGTGCTCCTTGGATGAAGCCCCATAACTTGATGCAGCATCTCCAGTATAAGAGTAAGTCCTTGCTTGCTGTGTGGGTTCAGAGTCCCCAGGCAGTGGCTTACTTCTCGTAAGTTGCCAAAGGTGCTATGCTTTAAAACAAACTGGCAGCAGGAAGTAACACAAGAAAGTATGTGTGAAGAAAATAAAAGAATTTCAGAAACTGTCAGTGTAGTTGTATTACCTGCATGACTAGAAAAACTTAAATAAGAGTAATCATCTATAAGACATTATTTTTTCAGTATCGATATTATTCACCCCTCTCACTCACTTCAAGGTGTCCGAATGTCTGCACCAGAGGAATGATCTCCAACCCTTTAGAATAAGCGACATCTTGAATGGCAAGAATTTCTTCACGGCTGAAGGTAAATCAATGACAATGACTTCAGACACAGAAACATAAAAGAAATAAAATGGTTCATATTCCTGATGGTAGTTTGGGTGAATCATACAGGAAGCAGTCTTTTCACCTGTAGGGTGGGTGAGATTTTGACTGAAGGATCTTCAGCTCTCCTTCATAGGGAAACGTATCCTCATACTCAATAAGGATGCCATTTGCACCAAGATCAGCAAAAAGCTGGATCAACTGTTGAAGAAATGGTCAGGGTAAGATCTACAAGGCTGCACTAGAACTAAATACTGTGCATAAGGTGTGTGTAAGATGTTAATTTATGTACCTCATATAAGTAATTAATTCTGGGAGGGGCCCCTTTTAGATCCAAGTGAACCAATTTTTTGCCTCTTGCAAATGCACAAATATCCATGGCAGATTCTGATGTGTGATCTGTAACAAAATGATTGGGGTATTTACAGGTCCTGAAATGTATTAGTATATCTGAACATTTTTTTTATTTTGATGTTGTCTTCTGCACATGTGGATTATTTACACTGTCAGTCAGTCATTATCTTATCTGCTTGGTCTGTCAGGTTCGTGGTTCTTCTGGAGCTCACCTAGAATTGCTGGGTGCAATGCAGAGTACCACACACACCCCCATTCTAGATAGATTGTGCATATGTGTAAATACAGACTGTATGCAAGTATATGTCTAAATATGTAGCTACTATATGCATGTGCTGTATGTATATATAATGACAGTGTTGTTAACCTAAACCTAAAGTCCCATATGCCGACCAAGCATGTCATGCAAAGAGGCAGGGTTTAACATGGCATGATGATGCAGTAGGTAGCAGTCATCCCACAGCTTTGGGGTCCCTGGTTCAGACCCTGAGTATTCTTGTCTTGCAGCTTCTAAAAAAAGCTGCTTAGTGAACTGCCTATTCGGAATTGCCCTAGGTTTGAATAAGGGTGTGTGTGCATGGTGTCCAGGGTGTGTCCCCACCTCACACTCAATATTTCTATATAGTCTATGGCTCCACAGCCATCCAGACCAGGATAAAGCAATAAAGATAAATGGACAAGGTGATCCATGTATGTATTCAGAGTTATTCCACATGATCTACTTATCAAGCCAGTGTCTAATATTATAAACAAGGCTGTCAGGCTCGATCACTACTCCTGGTAACACTGTTAAAATTAAACAATAATACAAGTCCCGTAATAAGTTCTAATGTGCGCCTTATGACATACCGATAGCTCTGCCAGTGCGCGTGCCGAACCCGGAAGTCGCGCACACAGATGCGTAGTTCGTGTGTACGCGTGCATGTAGCAGGTCCGTGCCGGATGACGTAAAAAACGAAACCGGAAGTGGACGTGGCACAAACAGGCTGTGCTTCCGGCGCGAATGTCACCGCGGTGCTAATGCGACGGCTGAAGAGAAATCGAGGTGGAAGAAAAGGGGATTAACCGGAATAGCGGCGGCGACACAGGATTCAAAAAGGGAGCGTTTGTGCTTTTTTTCCCTTCCGACAGAAAACCGTACAGATCTCCGTGATCGACTTAAAAGAGCAGTTTTCTCTGCCGGCTCGGTTATTTACATATCTGTCTAGATCGGAGGTAAGTGTGCTAGCTAGGTTGCATGTCTAAATGTCTAGAGTCCGGGCTAATAGGCTTGCTAATGCTAATGCTAACGTTAGCCGTTCTGCTAATAGCTTTTTAAGGGAGTATCAGGTCTCTGACTAGTTTTGTAAGCTAACAATAACTACTTTGGATTTTTCCTCTAGTGTCTTACCAGCATTAGCCAGTAAGATAGCTTGTGTTATTTTATTCGTTGAGTTTGAGGAGGAACTAGCTAGCGCTAGTCTAGCTGTCTTGACTGGAAAGTATGCTAGCAGATTAAGGCCCGGTGTTCCTGCTTGTCATTACTCGGCTTTAGTAACCTGGTGACAGTATATGTATATAGTTATGGTTAGTGTTTATATTCAGTGTTTTTAAAAAGCTGTCCTCTTAACTTGTTAACTAGCGTGCTAGCTGTTTAGCTCGCTCGGTTTGGGCTAAGCGTGTTTACGCAACTGGTTTTCAGTGGCCTGGCTTCTAACTAACTATCTAGCCTGTGTGTCTAAGTTAGTAATCCAGTCAAATGTTGCTCACTGTCACTTGTATGAACTTATATGTGGGTCGTGTGGTGAAAAATATCACCCTAGTAAAGACATTTATTGCATAGACAGTATGGCTAGTGATATTTAGGATGGTTAGCAAACTGGTAGAATAAATAGGACTGCAACACACAGCTGAGGTGTTATTATATTATTAAAAATAGTATATTTTTTATCTGACGTGAAAGAAATAAGGCATAGAAAACAGTAAGTTACAGCTGTTTGTCACACTAAGTAACAGCATTGTTTAGTTATAAAAGTCCTGACCCTATATTTGAACTAGTCTGTCATATCACATAACACTTTTATATTGTCAAGTCCTGTGATTTCTGATAAATATTATTTGTTTTGATTCATATTTATGTCCAAATATAAGTGACATCAACTTTTATTTTGTACTGGTAAATCTGCTTTTAAGTGTAAAGCCAAACAAACAAACAACCCAGACAAACTTCCCATATTACAGCTTAACCAGCCTATGATGTCAGGCAGTCAAGCATCACACACACACACCGGCTACTGTAGTGTTACAGTGTCAATTACATTAAATTATTCACAAGCCCATGTTGTGTTTGTGCTGCTATACTACCCGTCATGGACTGGATCATCAGTGACGCTTACTGGCGTTCGTCGCTTTTGATGCCTATACCAGAGTATAGGGTTTTGGTTTTTTTTTCTTATGTCAGGAGATGTTAATAGTTTTATGACTGTTGTAGTATACACGTCTAGTATACAGTCTCGAGACGCGCAGCGTCAAGACATAGTTATTAATGTCAGACTGGTTTTGATACAATACAAATACAACACGGATGTTGAAAGAAGCTTATGATCACAGAGTGTAACCTACAGTACCTACAGGCTTAATCTTGAATTCTGGTATATGTTAACTTTGTGTATGATAATAAGCTGGGTGTGTTGGTGGTTTTAGACTATACACACACTTACATCCATTTTACTCTAAGTTGTGTATGTTTTGCTCTTTGTCTTTTTTAGGTTATAAATATACTCAAATTATTATATACTAAAATGTATATATATATTAGTAATCATTTTGTTAAAACGCTAACAAGTTTATGGGTCTTGTAATACTTTGTCCTATAAGTTGATCCTCAAATTTGCTGCTTTCTTCTCGTTCTCAGTTTTAGGGATGAACTGAAAATGAATGTCAACCAGCAACCTCACATGGCCTCTCCTTATGGACAGCCGCAGCCTGGCTTTCAGGGCTACCCACAGTCTGGTTATGGGGGTCAGCAGATGCCCGGGGGTTATGCCACCCCGTATGCTCCTTACAACGGGCCTGCATCTAATTACCAAACAGGCCCACCTCAAGGTAACTGCGTAAATATACAGGCAGATTACGTATGAATCATCTGCAATACTGACACTGTTCATATGCCGTTATCAGTTATAAAGCGCCTACAATCTGTAAGATTCACTTTATTAGTCGTTTATATGACATACTGCTGCATCAAGGCTCGAGTAAATCTGCAAGCACTAATGGTTTTAAATCATCCAGCGCCCTTGACTTGAAGTTTTCACAAACTTCTCTCTTGTATTTCAGGATATTCTCCTTATGCAAGCTTTCCCTCTAAGGCTCTTGCAGTCTCTGACCTGTCCTCTTCCTCTCCTCTTGACTTGGGTAACTGTTTTCACTATACTTGGCTGACTGTCCTCCTCACTGTTCCTCCTGCTTCCCACTGAGTGTACAGTGCAGGACAGCTGGATCATGTCTCGCCTGCAGGCCCACAAACACTGCAGGATTCCATTATAATCCAGTGTCCTTGTACTGAGATCATCAGTCAGAAGTGAACAGTCACCCAGTTTGTCTTTTATTTCACAGTAAATCAACTTCTTCTCTTCTCCTCTTCCTATTCCATTTCCTCTTCTCATTTCCTTTCTTTGCCTTTTACCCCATACATCTCTGGAGCAAAAATCAGATAAATAAACTAGGCTAACTAACTGGTCCTCTAAATGCCAGACGTATTAAATATTCACAGCTAGCTAATAGTTAGAAGTTGATCTATTACTACGAAATTGTTTTTTAAATTGATCTGTGCTTCAATTTGCCAAGTCTAAAAGTGACTTTTGATTTTCTTTACTATATAAGCAATAGTCGATTAGTAGACAAGCTTTCAAGCTCCACAGCATAAGAGATATTTCTTATTTGTAACAGATATTTCTTATTTCGAATCCTAAGATTGCGTAATAGTAATATAGCTCATACTAAATCTGTTAGATGAAATCTAGGACACACACAGTTTTTATTATTTATATTTGTTATTGCAGTCATATACAGTTTATCACAAGTTGAGAATATTGACTGGTTTATTTGTAAATTATGATTGTCATTATTCTGCAGGTATGAGGGGACCTCCCACCTCCGGCACACCCCAGGTGCCTGCAACTCAGCCGCATTCACAGTTTGGGCAAAGTGACGTACAGAATGGACCACCATCTATGGGTGCCCCTCCACAAAGGTCAAGATTTTATTTATTCCTGTTCTACTATTTGGTTGTCATGTAGCAGAACCTGAGTGCAGAAGTTAAGTGGCTTTAGTCAGCAGTAGTGAGTCTTCTCCAACCCTGGGTTACGTGACTTGTTGGTACTATTAAAAGTCAGGTCAAATGTTTAATATGGCTGCCAGGGGCTCAACAAGTGGCTTGAAAGAAACATTTTCACCGGGTTGTTCGATGATTATGATTGATGATGCCATAGCCACCCAGAGCCAGGAGTCAAGAGAGCAAATTTGGTCATGCTGTTCGTCTGGGAGGAATGGCATGTGCTTTCTTTATCAGTCAGAGCCAAAGTAGTCTGTATTTATTCTGTGCTGGGCCTGTAAACTCATGTATATGAAAGACGGCAGATAGCATTTTTCTTATAGTGTGCTATGCTGTTCTGTGATACAGCAGTTTAAAATATTGCATTTGATGTGTCTTGGAGGAAGCATGTGTTAGCATTGATCCTCCCTGCTTTGCTAACTGTTTTGTAATGTATAGTAGGAGAGAGCTGGCCAGTGGGTGGAATTGCTAGTTGACCATAATGAGGAAAATGTTTATGAATGCCAGTTGCTCTTTTCCCCCCATAGTTCAATATGAACACGAATAGTAACTTGATTCCAGTAGCCTAGTAGATTCATCTCCAGAAGCATTGTAACAAACACACCCACATAGTGCTTTTGAGATCAGGTTGCACCTGATGAACTTTAAGTCAGAGGTTTGTAACTCCAGTCGTAGAAGCCATTGTCTTAGCATTCCCCTGTTTGAACACACCTACTAATTCTAGACATGAACTATGTGTTAACCAGGAAAAAGAGTAATGTGTTTTGTAAACAATGATGGTATTGTTAGTATTTGTCTAAATCTTAGTGTTCATTCAGTGATTTGTTTTTCTTCCCATGTAGGCCACCTGTGTCTCAGCCCTACACTCAAGGAGCAATTAACTTGTCCGGTCCGCAGCCTGCATTCAACCAGCAGTTTGGAGCACCACCCACCAGTATGCAGCAGGTGACCAATCAGATGGCAGGCATGCAGGTTGGGTCCACTGTACCCTCCTCAGCTGGCCCTGGCTATGGTAAATTCTCTTTAGCTTAAATACGCTTTTTTTCCACTTGTGTTTGCACTGAAACAATATATCATGCCACTAGGACATGTTATAATGTGGACTATTAGAGTGCCTCTTTTTACAGGATAGAAGAAAAAACATCTCTACAGTTTCAGTAGATCAGTGTTCTGTAACTTTCTGTCTTTTTTTTTTCCAGCTCCACCTGTTATCTCTCAGGCTCCTGTTTCAGCCCCACCATCCTCATTTGCTCCCACGTCTGCTGTCCCCACTCAGCCCCCGCCCAACTCGGGTGCGCCCCATACACCAGCTCAGTCCTACTATGGAATACCTCCTGCTCAGCAACCATTCCCAGCTACAGCCCCGCCTTTCTCCTCTGCACCTGGTCCCACCCAGGTCCCGCCTCCACCCTTGGCTTCACAGAAGACATTCAGTCAGCCCTCTCCTCTCACCCAGCCTCAGTTTTCTTCAGCCCCACCTACAGGCCCTACTGCATCATATGGAGTCCCACCTCCACCAGTGCAGGCCATTCACCCTAGACCACCCCATCCCACTTCCCAGCCTTCAGCTTTCTCAGGAGGGCCTCCACCCAGTGTGACCCCATCTCAATTCCCAGCAACCATGCCTCCTGCATCACAGCCTTCCTCATTCCACTCAGGGCCTCCTCCACCCACCACCGCTGCTGGATTTCTACCCCAGCCTGGTGCACCTCCCAGGCCTCCCCACTCAGGCATGCAGGGTCCTCCTATGGCCTCTCAGGGGCCTCCCATGTCCCAAGCGAACCATGTGACTCCTCCACAGCCAGGAATGATGCATGGACCCACCACGCCTGGAATGCCGCCACCACCACAGCCAGGGATGCAGGGGTATCCACCTCAGCAGAACGGTAAGTGCCTGAAAATATATATTGTGCAACTGAAACTGAAAGTCTCACATTTTGTGAGAATAAAAATGGCAAATATGACTCCTTTAAAATGTAGCACATGCTTCAAACATAACATGAGGATATGTGAGTAGAATAAAACTCATCAAATCAACCCCCTTTTTTATTGTGCTTGTGTGGTAGTGTAGGGCAAGTGTGCTAAATGAATGGAGTTGGAATCATGCCATGAATAATGTGAATTTAAAAAAATTAAGTTACTATCAAGAGTTATTTAACAGCAGAGAGCAATTTTCTACTTATTTATTTGGCTCGAAAACAGCAAATCAAGTTTCAGCAGCAGTAGTATCTGATGCATGCAAAAAAGTAAAACTGGCACTGTACACCTCAGTCTACACAGACGAAGCACACACACCCTGCGAATGGCACTGGAACTTATAGAATCTACACAGCTAAAGAAAGCCATAATCTGTACTAATTCAATGTTCTGCCTTCAAACACTGGAAACCCTCATGGTTACCCATCCAATCAGATATAACACCCCAGATGTTATATCGCCCATATTCATCTGACATACTCGCACTTGATAAAAGGAGAAGAACTCCCTCTTTGTACAACCTTTCAAACATCCATCACCATGAAACACATCTTCAAACACCCTTAAGTTCTTTAAAGACATAAAACTAAAAGCATGCATATAAAGTCAAAGATGGAGAAATCTATTAGGAGAAAGACCTAAAACAGTTTTAGGTATTTTTTGGCATTAAAACAGTTTTAAATTTGTATCATAAACTTAATCATCATTTTGAAATCATACAAACTGTCTGATTTACTTTTAAACAGACATTTTGTGGTTTTGCAAAACTGGAAAGTAGATTTCGTGCTTAAAAGCATGTAATTGAAATTTAAAATGAAGTATGTGTAATGTAGGGCTGGGTGATATGACCACTAATGCATTATCTTACTGTAATTATCAAACTGTATTTTTAAGAAATATTCGCTGCACCCTGCAGACATGTTGTTGTAACTAAGTACATCTTGTAATGTAAGTTATAAATAACAAATAAAAGTAAGTTAAACCGAGTTCAGTTTAAGAATAGCTGTGTTTATTGTCTCCCTCTATTCTTCAGTGCAGGTTTTGGTAACACAAGCATATCAGCAGTGTCGAGTTTCACAGATGCCCTGTCACAATATTAACTTTGTTAATATGAATAATATTAACAATTAATAATAATTCTCTTCAGCATCACATTCCTCAGAAAGCCAAACCATCTCCACCCTGACTCACGCAGCACTCTTTTGTGGAATTGAAGCTTCACCACTGTTTTCATTCTTGTCCATTGTTGACTTATTCACAGTGATGCATAGTTGGGTGTGTGTGAGAGTGAAAGACATGGAGCTGAACAGGATATTTGTGCACGGTTTTAAATGTAGTCAGATGGAAACCTGCGTATCCTCAGCATACTCAAGATAAAGAATATGGTCTAAATACTGTCGAATATATCAATATTTGCGATATATCCCTCAGCTAGTATAATGTATAACCAGTTTCTAAAAAGCATCCAGTCTCTGTTCTGTTTTGGTAGCTTACAGGCAAAAGTAATCATAGATCCCCTCCACACACACACACACACACACACACACACACACACACAGATACACAGTAGAATATTGTCAAATATCCAGATCATACCCATGTGGTGTTTTGATCCCAGATATATACTAATAGAGAAAATGTTTTTTTCTTTAGAAATTAATTATACTTATGTTTTAGTTTTTTATTCAGACATTCATAATGAACATACTTAACCACGAGAATAGGTTTAAAATTTTAGATTTTTGCTCTTTAACAAGTCAAATGCTTAAATGTATTTTAAATGCCACAGAAGTGTTTGCTGTTAGCTGTACCTTCTGTTAAATCCCAGAACACTGGGTCGCTTTTAAAAGTGTTTCTGTTAAAATGTATTAAAGCAGAGATGCCAGACTTATTATGGTATTTATTTAGTGTGACACAGTAAATTGTTAAACCTTTATTAAAATGTGTATAATTCTACAATGTCCTGATTATTGATAATTCATCCTTAGAAACCAGACCAGGAATGTAATAAAAATAGTAAACCTAATTTGCAGGATTAAGGTCAGGGGCCTTATATCATAAGGATAGTTTGTGTTACACAACACTGATGTATAAACTCTTCTCACCCAGCCTTATAACACAGTGTTTGTGTAATTATTTAACTAGATCGTGAAATGATGATTGTATGACGAAGACTTCTGTGGGGTTTTTTTTCTGTATACCGAAATGCCTGCTCTGCTGCTTTAGCATAGACTCGCTTCGAGTATTCATGGTCTCAAGCTTGTGTCCTACTTTGACACCTTTGACATTAGCCTCTTGTCTTATACTGCATGGAATTTTCCAGTGGTCTGACATTTCCCAGGAGATCAAATATAGGCGGGAGAATGGATCATTTGAGATAATTATTGTCACGTTACCTTAATGTGAGAACCTTCTATGCTCTGCGTTCATTCTACAGTACATCATGCTATGCCGTTGTCACCTTAGCTTGTTGTTATTCACTGTGTGTGTGTGTGTGTGTGTGTGTGTGTGTGTGTGTGTGTGTGTGTGTGTCCGCCCGCTTATTCAGGTGCTTTTGGGCAAGTCAGAGCTCCTCAGCCCGGCTATGCCGGGCCGTATTCTGGACAGCAAGGCTACGGTGCTCTGCCACCTGCACAAGCCCCTCCTCCTGCAGTAAAGAGACTTGACCCGGACTCCATCCCCAGCCCGGTACATACATGCAGCAGAGCACACACATGTACACAGTCTCTGACACATTTCACATTCTCTCATTGTAAAGTACACGCCTGTGTATGTTCATTGTCTTTTTACCCCACAGTGTAAAACTCACTTCTCTCTACTCTTTTTATTCAAGCACATACGTTCACACAGCTCTGTAGTCTTTGGTATTTTATTGTTTTACTGTGAGAGTAATAGTTCCAGTTATGCGCAGTGTTTTGTGTAAGCTAGGCCATGCTCTGGAGTCTCCTGTGTCTGACGTGCATGCACCATGGCGGAATAACAGATATGCAAATCCGGTGGAGATTTAAAGCTTAAAAAATTGCTGCTTGAATATTGCATGTGTCACTGGCAATACTTGCATCCTTATTCACTGGTATTGCTTTCTGAACAATGTAATTAATCGCTGTTATTAGTCTTGAAAGCAGAGGTAACTGTGGTTACACATCTGTTTATCTTCTCTCTGCTCTCTTTTTGTTTATGGCTTTTTCCCCCCTCCTCTCTCTTAAATCTTGCTGGACTAAATTGTTAAAACTTAAAGCAAGCCTCTGACATACCGCCTGTGCAGAAAACAAGACATAGAATAGACCCAGACGCTATTCCCAGCCCAGTAAGTGCCTTGTGTCTCTCTGCACGTCTCTGTTGTTGCATTAACCCTAGTCTTCCTCTCTCATCTTTGGTTTCCTCTCAGCCAATCTCCTAATAACACATATAAGTCTGTAGATCAATTAGTATTTCTACATTTGGTATTTATACAGTAATAGTAATGTATAATAAGTCAGTTTTTTATTAAGTTATTAGTTAAAGAGCAGTAAAATTAAGTTGTCACCTCTTTTCATCTAGCTCCGTTTTCCCATGCACTGTATAGTTTTGTAGTAGGGGTGTTACAGTATTACATCAAAAATCCTACCTTTCTGCCACTTTAGCCACACTTTCAGTGTATAATAATAACGATGATGATGAATACTTACAATCAGTAATAGTAATAAGTATTAAATTATAATTAATAAGTAATATCCTTTTCAGGAAGAGCAGTTTATAATGGTTTGCCATATTTACAGTGTGTATAAATACATAATATATTCTTACTGTGTCTTTAATTTAGATTTTGTAATAATGTGATCTGTCCTAATATTCATAACCTGCTTATTTTATTATATTATTATTATTATTATTATTATTATTATTTTTCCTTCCTTCAAGGTTATGATACCTTGAAAATGTAAAAACTGTAACACCCCTTTGGTGTAGGTTTCGTGATAAACCCCTTCTTATTGATTCATGTAGATAAGCTATTTATCAAGGGGAAATTAGTTGCTTTTACACCTGTTGTAGGTCATCGGGCATTCCCTCCTTCTGTCTTTGCATGCTGATTCAGCTTTTGCATGTCTGCCCTGCTAGCTGAGTGCAAGGTTTACGTATCTGTCTATGTGCATGTCCCATTCTCTCCTGTTTTTGAAAAGTGCGTGTAGGTCAATTGTATGTCGTTGCCCTCTCAGATTCAGGTGATTGAGGATGACAAGGCAAACAAAAGCAATGAGCCCTTTGTCACTGGGGTCAGAGGTCAAGCCCCACCACTCGTCACTACCAATTTCCATGTTAGAGATCAAGGTAACAAGTGTTATAAGACATTGCAACACAATCCTCTGGGCTGTTGTAAATGTAAGTAGAATGTTTTGCTTGATTGGATGTAAGTCCTGAATATTGTGTATTTAAAGGGAATGCCAGTCCACGTTTCATCCGTTGCACAGCCTATAACATGCCATGTACTTCGGACATGGCCAAACAGTCCCAGGTGCCGCTGGCTGCAGTCATCAAACCGCTGGCTACTCTTCCTCCAGATGAGGTGAGGCACTGTTTCGTTATTCTATTTTTTGAGGCAAAGCCCTTCACACTACAACTTTGTGTGAGTCAGGTTTTAATAAATAGGGTTAAAAAAGGGTCTTGTCTGCATTTTAAGCCCTGGTTTCTTTCCTACCTGTCAAATTCAAAATAAAGCCCAGTATTTGTTGCCTTTCTTTTGAGGAGAAATTATCGGGTTAAACGTTTGTTTTGCTTGCCATGATTGTGCAAGGCGGTTAATTTTCCAGTCTAATCACCTTCTATGCTTTATCAGAGAATTGACTTTCTAACATAGACCAGCTAAATGCGAATGAAATCCATTTCTGACTGTTATTATTAAATTTTATTTATTTGTCAGTTAGGTATTAGGGCCATAATTGTAGCAGTAATGTACGTTTAATTACAGAGATTTGGCACAATTTAGTCATCAAATAGTAAAGATGGATGTGAATGTTTGTATAAGCCAAACCATGCAAAAAAAATTCTGCTGGGTTTTCAAAGGGGTTGGAAACGCATGTGCATGGTACAGCTAGTTTGCTTGTAATGATGCCCTCAAAACTCAATAACAGTTGATCAAGGTAAAGCCTAAAAACAGACATTTTCATAGGCATAAAATCTTCTGTTGGCTGAGGCATTTGTTTATGTTTTACTACTGTTGCATGGATATACCGGCCTGCCCTATATTTATACACACTTATTTTGTCATAATTGAGCGTTTATAAGGATGTCTAAGATATAAAGTTGAGGTTTATGCTCAAATTTAAAACTACTCGTAAATCTTGAAATATCTGTTTTGATGTGTGAGGCTCAGTGATCTTTCATTTACCAATTGTCTCTCATTTGCTCCTTTCAGAACCCTCCTTATATACTGGATCATGGGGAAACCGGTCCTATTCGCTGTAATCGCTGTAAGGCTTACATGTGTCCCTACATGCAGTTCATCGAGGGTGGAAGACGCTTCCAGTGTAGCTTCTGCAGCTGCGTCACGGAAGGTGACTCATATTTTTTTTATAAGTGCATTACTTATCAGATCTTCTAGGTAAAAGGACATTCATTTCAACAACATGACCTTTATGTCACGTGAGGACGTGGATAGACTTTGGAATTCAATGAGATTTAGGCATGACCTACATGTCTGTGTAAAAAGGATAGACATCTTTTACTGAATGTTGCCATTTTTTTTCAGTGCCTCCTCATTATTTCCAGCATCTGGACCACACAGGGAAGCGTGTAGACTGCAATGACCGACCTGAGCTGTCTCTGGGCAGCTATGAGTTTGTAGCCACAGTGGATTATTGTAAGGTAGGCACTTGGGTGCCAGGAAATAAAACTAAAGGAAATAACGTATTAGCAAGTACAGACACTGCTGTAGATTTACACACATTTACATTATGTGCTTGTCTTTATTTTTTGTATCCTTTTTATTGTTTATAGAACAACAAATTTCCTCAGCCTCCAGCCTTCATTTTCCTAATTGATGTGTCCTACAATGCTGTGAAAAGTGGCATGGTGAAGATTGTATGCGAGGAGCTTAAGACCTTATTGGACTATTTGCCCAGGTACTGGTTTTGAGGTGCTAGTGTAAGGTTAAGATAAGACCCTTTGAGATCAGTTTTATTTATTTTTTTTTGGATAATTATTTTTTTCCGTCACCACTGAGCAATGCACCATCACTCGGATGCTTCACTGTCTCAAATATTATTGTGCTTCTTTATAGAGAGAACCCTGACATGGAGTCCAGCATACGGGTAGGCTTTGTAACCTACAACAAAGTGCTGCATTTCTATAATGTGAAGGCTTCACTGGCCCAGCCTCAGATGATGGTGGTCTCAGATGTGGCAGACATGTTTGTACCCTTTTTGGACGGACTCCTTGTCAATGTCTCAGAGTCCAGGGTTGTCATTGAGAGGTTTGTTTATTTATTTTTTTGTTCATTATTTGTTAAAAAGCTTTTTGTGGCTGCTGATCTTGTAATATCCTTGGTGTTTTCTCTCCAGTTTGCTGGATCAGATCCCTGAGATGTTTGCTGACACTCGAGAGACTGAGACGGTGTTTGGCCCTGTCATCCAAGCTGGACTGGAAGCACTTAAGGTATTTAAGACTTTTAATAACATCTGTGGAATTCATTAGCTTAAATCTCAGTTTACTTGATTTTGCTGTGACATTATTAATTTTATGATGGATCACATAATAGCCTGCATTTATACTTTGTATGTAAGAGTAATGTAAAAGCTGAAGGCTGGTCTGTGTGTCTCAGGCCGCAGATTGCTCTGGAAAGCTGTTTGTCTTCCATACATCTCTGCCCATCGCTGAAGCTCCAGGCAAGCTAAAGAACAGGGAAGACAAAAAGCTGGTGGGCACAGACAAAGAAAAGGTACCTTAGCTTATATGTTATAGTACCAATTTCCTTAATCCAAAGTATGAGAAATTTGCTTTTTTTCTTTCTTTTTTTTTCATTTATTATTAAAGCCATAAATCCAGTGTGTAAAATGTCTTGATTCATTTCCACTGCCTTTCCTTGTTTCTCAGACTTTATTCCAGCCACAAGTGAGCTTCTATGCTAACCTGGCAAAGGATTGCGTGGCACAGGGCTGCTGTGTGGATCTCTTCCTGTTCCCTAATCAGTATGTAGATGTTGCAACATTAGGGGTGGTCCCCACTTCAACAGGAGGTTCCATCTACAAATACACCTATTTCCAGGTCAGTGGAACGATTTTGTGTGTTTGTTTTACTGGACCTACAAAACCTATAGATCTCTTTAGTCTGAAACTCTTTGTAGATTGTGATAAAACATGTTGTTTTTGTCTTAGGCCCAGTCTGACCAGGAGCGCTTTCTGAACGATCTGAGGAGGGATGTGCAGAAGCAAGTGGGCTTTGATGCAGTGATGAGGGTCCGCACGAGCACTGGTGAGTAAGACCAACCTTTTCTATACATACTGTATACTAATGTTTCAGATCAAGGAAATGGAGCGTAATTGTCTTTAAACAGATCGGTGAGGTATAATGCTGAGGACATTTCTGTCTTAGTGTTTGTCCTTGCGTTTGCAACATCAAAGTGTAATCACCTGAGAAATTATTGCTCTTTGTTAATGTGGCACAGCCTTTGAGCCTGTGTTATGTATCGTGCACTGCTAGGTATCCGGGCTACAGACTTCTTTGGTTCATTCTACATGAGCAACACCACAGATGTAGAGCTGGCATGTCTGGACTGTGACCAAACCATCACAGTGGAATTCAAACATGATGACAAGCTTAGTGAGGAGACTGGCGCACTTATCCAGGTTTGTGTGAGGATGGAAAGGTTAACATCTCTTGTTAAACTTCTTTTAAATATGGTAACCGTGTGTGTATATATATATATATATATATATATATATATATATGTGTGTGTGTGTG
>JAOVVF010000051.1:11998028-12009461 GCA_028565595.1 Duopalatinus emarginatus
ATATATATATATATATATATATATATATGTGTGTGTGTGTGTGTGTGTGTGTGTGTGTGTGTGTGTGTGTGTGTACAGTGTGCTGTGCTATACACTAGCTGTGGTGGTCAGCGGCGACTACGGATCCACAACATGGCAGTGAACTGCTGTGCACAGCTGGCTGACTTGTACAGGAACTGTGAAACCGACACGATTATCAACTTCTTTGCTAAGTATGGTAAGTAACACAGCAGTATTTATTTATTTATTTAGCAAAGTTTTACATTGTATAACAAATGTTAATTTGTGTTTTTATATCGTATAGCGTACCGCAGTGTACTAAACAACCCCACCAAAAATGTGCGAGACAGTCTGGTGAACCAGTGTGCTCAGATCCTGGCCTGCTATCGCAAGAATTGTGCTAGTCCATCTTCAGCTGGACAGGTGAATACAGTGCCATCTCACTAACTGCTTAACGCAGTGTTACTGATTTAATACCCGTAGCAGAGTATAGCAGTATGCTTCACTATCATGTATCACTAACATTTCTAATTGTCTGGTGGCTTTGTGTATAGCTGATCCTCCCAGAGTGCATGAAGCTTCTACCTGTGTACCTCAACTGTGTACTGAAGAGCGATGTTCTGCACCCTGGAGCAGATGTCTCTTTAGATGATCGCGCCTATCTGAGACAGCTGGTCAGCGCCATGGATGTGGCAGAGAGCCATGTGTTCTTTTACCCACGGTTGCTTCCAGTGGTGAGACAAACCGACAGACAGCCACATGCATGCACACAGACATATGCAGACAGAAATTCAGTCTGCTGGTGAAATAGTTATATAAATAAATTATAGTCATGTAAATAAGTCTGTACTGAATTATTATTATTATAGCATATTTTTATGCTGTCCAAAAACAAAGTGCTTGTCAAAGTTCCTTTTGCCCTCTCAAAGATTAGACAAAGTATTTATAATAAAAGGTCAAATAAAAATTTGTAAGCATTAATTATAAATCTATGAAAATGGCAACAAAATAGTAAAATGTATTTAAATATGATAAATACCTTAACTAGAAATGGGTCAGACTAGTAGGCTTCTAATATGTATATAAAAAGATAAATAATAAAGCTTTATCTTATAAACTAAATCCCTATTGACATTTTAATGCTCGATATTATCACTCATAATAATAATTATGGTACATGTCTGGTTAGTGATGAATCCAAGTACTCATTATATGTCTGTATAAATATATAATATACACTGAAGTGCCTGGAAAAACTGGTACAGTTTACACAGTCTGTGCAAAATACATAGGCTGGTGGTGGCTCCAAAATGGTATGGGACCCCTGAAATGTGGATCATTCTTGCAGGAAGTAGTGTTCCTTGCCTATAAAATATTTCTGCAAGAGTCTTGCAGTCACCAGTTTTTTCTGGCATTTCATTGCATATGTTTATTGCTACAGAGCCATAAATTTTGATTCTGATGCCTTTTTTTTAGCACAAGTTGGACGTGGAGAGTGATGTTCTGCCTGTGGCAGTCCGGGACTCTGAAGAGAGGCTGTCTAAGGGGGGCATTTACCTGCTGGAGACTGGCCTGAACCTTTTCCTTTGGGTGGGGGTCAACACTCAGCAGGAGCTTCTCCAGAACATCTTTGGCACACTTTCTTTCAGCCAGATCGATCCTAACATGGTATAGCTTGTGATAACCGAATATCAATAGCCGTGTACATGTATTGTGATTGTAGCTCATATCAGACTCGTATTTTACTGCAGACGTTTTTGCCGATGTTGGAAAATCCATACTCTAAGAGACTGAGGGATGTTATCGAGTCTTTCCGTGCACAGCGCTCTCGCTACATGAAGGTAAATCTGCCGGTAGCTGCCTATTCTTACAGTCACTGTTTAACCTATGCTGCTATATACAGTTAACCTTTTCCTTGCAGTATACAGTCTCTGTATTGCTGTTTGCTGACTCTGTGATTGAATTTTTTTTTTCTCCCTCTTTTTTTCCCAGCTGCTGGTGGTGAAGCAGGAAGACAAGCTTGAGCTCATCTTTAAGCATTTCCTTGTAGAGGACAAAAACAACAGTGGTGGGGCTTCTTATGTGGACTTCTTGTGTCACATGCACAAGGAGATTCGCACACTCTTGAGCTAGGAGAGTTCCTTTTTGCCCTTTTTATTTGATAAACCAGTTCTGTGCTCCTGTCATTTCCCCTCCTCTAATGTAATGTTCTATAAAGTGCAGGAGGAAAATCAGTTTCTCTCTATGCTGTCACATTCTGGTGTCTGTCCGTGATTTGGTTTGCGGGGAAGTTGTGAGGGGTGTGAGTGAGTAGGTTAGAGAGATTGTTGGTGTGCATGAATTGGCATATGTATGGAGGGATGCTATTGATATTTACCCACCACTTCCTGATATAAGTAACAGATTATCCAGCACAGCTGCTGTAAGAATCACTTTATTCTGAACAAACACGTAAGAATTAACAATGTGTTAATCAAAATGCAGGATAATAGGCTTTAAAAGTGTGTGCATGTGCGTGGACTGTGAGTGCGGGAACACTGGCACTGTAGGTGGTAGCAGACAGCATTAATGATGGAACCCGATTTGCTGAAAATGATCCAGACAAATACAAAAGTAAATTTCCAAATAACTTATTCTTTCTTCCATTTAATTTTTGTTGTTGTGGATGTTTTGTTCAGTTAGTCCCTTTGTTTCATTTTCCACCATGGCCTTACTGACCCATCTCTCCATTTCTCATCTTTTTTTTTTTTGCTGGTCTTTGTATTTTTTTGTTATCCTTTATTGTAATCATTATTGGTTTTTAACGTGTGCAGAAACCCTTTGACTGATGGATCATATGGGAAGCAGAGTGTTTAAGTGTGCTGTTCATTGTCCATACATGTAAATCTTCAGATATAACACTCACTCTTAAATTCTATGTATCCGATTAGCTTTGGATGGAGAAACATTTAACCAACAAGCCTAATACCTAACTTAAGAGGGAACAGAATGCGTGTGGAGTTAACTGAGCATGCCTGAAGCTGTGATACAGTGTAAGCAGATGAAGAATTCTCCTATTGTGGAGAGAGTATGGGCCTATCAGAAAGCTTTTTGACTGGGCCGGGATGATGTAGTTCAGATAAGCCAGCTAGACGGGAGTTTATGCAGTCAAGCTTTTCTTAATGAGGATGGAGACTGTGGTCCGAATGGCAGCCATCTTCAAAGAAAGCTTCAGTACCTGGGCTTCTATCACAGGAACAGCTACACATACTGTTTATGATGTCTCCAGATTTTCTGTTTGTTTCTTTTTTTTCCCCTTTTTCTTTCACTGTATGATCAAGTGCTAACCTGTACCATAAATCATTGTGTATCATTTTACAATCCAAAATTAATTTCTAAATGTTTTGAGGGTTATAATCCTGGAACAGGCAGAGTCCGGCGCAGGCTTCAGCACTGAGTTCTTGTCTGGCCTGGTCTCATTTTTCTAGTGAAATAACCGTTGTACAGTGACAGCGTATGGCAAGAGTAGCGGGAGAGATTTAGAACTGCCGATTTCTAACCATTTTCAAGCATGTGCAGGATTGTGACCTGAAAAGCAATCAACACTGAATACCTTGTCATCACATGTATTTACATGTACAGAATTAAAAATCACATTTTAAACATGATGCTCAGTTAGTGTGCTTTGTTGGATGTATTCAGCAATGAAAAACTGCCCGTTAAACCATTAGACTTCAAAAGGAAGTGTTGCATCATAACATACTTCTGTCTTTCTGTCTTCTTTCATTTCTCTTGGTTTTGTGTTTTTATAATTGTTTGCCCAAGTACTGCCTCCAGAGTTCCTCTCATTCGCACTGATAAAGCAAGAGCTGGAGTGTCTGAACATTCATCTTACTGTAACAGTGTTTATATAAAGATCGGTCCTAATGAAATTCCTTAGAGAAACGAGGGATCTACCTTTACTGCCCTTTTTAGATTCTTTGTCCTCTTACTTTTTTTTTTTCTTTTGTATCTGACTTTTTTTTTTCCCCACAAGCATCTTTCTCCTCACAATCATTGTTTGTGTTTAAGTTCAAAATCCATGTCTTATCTTTACCACTTAACTGCAAAATAAATATCTAAATCAATTTGTTGGTTGACTCTTCCAAGTTGATTAATATAATCGGGACATCTGGAAGTAGGAGGTAATACAGCATGCTTCATTACTTCTGAGCTTCTTTATTTCTGACTGTGGACACATGCTTGTTTTTCCTACTCCAAGCACACCGTAATTATCAGCACTTTCTGAGTTTACATTGGTGTGTTCGAGCATGGCACTATTAGAGAAAACTGCTTTTTATAATGTGATTTTTTTAAACTGTACCTGCTACATTAATGCCCTTTTGGAAGATGTGAGGCATGGACAGTAATCATTAGAATATTAACATGTTTTAGAGTACTGAAAAATCATGCTGTGTTGTTATGGCCTATTTGGTTTGGCTCGCAGCAACGTGAGTAATATACGAGTCATTTACCGTATGCATATTACCATATTCCTACAGTGTTTTCATAAACAAATAACACCACAGTTCAGTTTTTAAAATGATGCTGTGTACACTACTGTCTCACAATCAGACCGTGATCTCTTAAAGCTGGCCAAAACAATTTTCAAAACAATAAGAGTGAAACATTATAGGAATAATTACCTGATTTATCCCCAGATCAACTGTTCTTTCTTTTCCCCACCTGGTCTTATTCTAGCTAGTCAGGACAGGTTTAATTAAAATTTAGAAGCTTGACTAAAAGCAGATGATAAGAATTCTGATTACAAGTTAGAGTGATGTTAATGTTTAAAGCTTTTCTCTCCCTGTCTGTATTGTTTATAATGTAAATGCTCTCATTCTCTGCTTTCTGCTCGCTCTTTCCAGCCTGCACATAGGGACTGATGATTAAATGAACCCCTGCCCAGCTACTCAAATTCAAATTTGTTTTTTCATACTTAATGTGCTCAGCACACACACATTACTTTTACACTAGTACAGACAAGTTGTTGGTCCATAATGGTATGAGGTTTGTTTGGAACGTCTACAAACGTCTGTGTTACACCCGTTCATGTCCTGCATTCATATGGGTTTGGTCTCTTCCAGGGTTTTGCCATTCCTTTCAAAGTCATCAGATCATAACGTTATCGTACACATCTGGGATTCCATGAAATTCTAAACCTCAGAAATACAACAGAATTGTGGACCATTCTGCAGGTGTTCATTGCTTACAGAATAGTTCCACAAGCTTGTGGAGTCAATACCCCATGGGGGATCTACCAAGTATTACACTGTACCAGTTTTTCCGCTACTTGAGTGTCAACATAAGTAGAATTGCCTCCATTTACAGTTATATT
Source organism: Duopalatinus emarginatus (assembly GCA_028565595.1). Lineage (NCBI taxonomy): Eukaryota > Metazoa > Chordata > Actinopteri > Siluriformes > Pimelodidae > Duopalatinus > Duopalatinus emarginatus. Next base: position 12,003,385 of record JAOVVF010000051.1, read on the forward strand.
CTTGCCATCTTTTCCTACATCTCCCTGAGGCTTTCACACCTGCTGTGAGAACCAGTTAAGTCATTAATTAGACATGTAGTATTAAAGGGGCCGTAGGTATTTTTTAATGCTTTGTATACTGATAATAATTTAAATGTTGACTAGTGTTTGGCGAAATTGCTGTGTAACAAATCACTCTCATTCTTTTGTTTACTTTTGCTTCACTCGGCCACCTTTTACTTAGTATAGTAGCATAGTCTCAACAGATGGTATCAGTTCCATAGGACATGAAGGTCTTGTCTTTGTTTTCACTGCAATTGCAATTCACCGTGCAGGCAGCAGAGGGCTCTAAAAATGACAAACCACTCCTTTAATAAGAGCAATATAGCCAGCAACTTTATACACCTTCTGCATGTCTTGAATACACCTATCACTTGCTTTACTGCTAGTATTCAGTGGTTCTGCAACCATTCATGTGGTCAGAAACAGAACAGAGCTGAACTAGAGGACGATTAGCACAAGCTGTGTATCACTAAGGTTCATGTTTCAAATGAAGTCCCAATAAGAAAACAGTGTTTGGAAGTAACACCGATGCACTACTTCCCAGCCTTAAATTCACTACCTGTCTCTGTCAGTGCTGTACTGAGAATGATCGACCACCTAAATAATATCTGGACAGTGATGGTCCGTTTCTACTGAGGGGCTGACAAATTGTAATAAGGTCTGTGGACAGCATTAGGTGCGTCATTGTGTCCGCATATAGAAATGAGAACAGCTCGGTGAGTGCGCCTTTAAGACAATAGATAGAAATGTAGGTGAGTCCTTATATGGAAGTCTTCAAACAGGAGGATGAACTTCATTAGGATTCCGATTTGTACAGATTTTTTAGTCTGCTAGTTAAACTAACAGTATTTCTAGTGGACATTTAAAGGTTTAAGATCTTAATTTTTTTTAATGCAGGGTCTGATTGGATGCGCAGTGTTCCAAATGACCTTTTATTTAGCACTGGGACATTTCACTGTATGTATGACTGCTCCTGTCTGTGTTCACCACATACTGAATATCATCATGGCTACGATGATGTACAGCTTAATCACAGTCATGGTGATATTCAGTATAGATGCACATGATCAATACGAGGTCAATAATTTAAAAGACACAAAACAGACAAATGACCAACAGACATATAAATAAATAAAAACCTGTATAGCTTCAATAAACAAAATCTAAGTATGTATATAATAATAATTACTAGATAGATGGATGGATGGATGGATGGATAGATAGTACATTCATACACTAGTCAACTTCATTCATAAACACGTGAAGAGGTTGTTTATAGTTAAAAGAGTACCTGGCTGTTTGAGAACTAACCTGTACTGCTAACGCTAGCTGGATATCAAATGTATGCTAGCTCAGACACTTTTACTGTACAGTCTTAAGTACATGCTCAGCAGTCAGTGGTCTTTAGACTCTTCTCAAGATGCCTTGTAGGCAGAAACTACTGTATATAAAGAGTTTTGAGTTGGCTCACATTTCTGACGAGCCCTTTAGACAAGACAACCTGTGATGCTCCTGCTGAAAAGGTGCCAATACAGTTTGGTATAGTGAAGGATAAGAAGGTTAATGATAATATAAAGTGCAATATCATTGAATTATATATATGCAATTCCGTTGACAGACTTTAGATGGTCTGGGGGTGTTTCGAAGTACACTTTTGAGATGTGCCGAGTGAGCTGACTCACTCAAAAGACGTGTGACACTTATCACTCTGACATGGCACCTGACAAAATGACCAACGTACACACAACCCATTTATCAATCATCAGACACTGCACTCTGCAATCAGCACTTCTGTGCTGCATTTTAAAAGTTTGTCCAGCAGAGGGTGCTCTTCCTACTTTTCAATGCTTCTTTTGTCCTCCTTACCTACCCTATGAGCAGATCCCTTTACATTTATGCATAAGTCTCCTAGTCTTGTCTCTTGCCTGGAGGCTTACTAATGAGCCTGCAGTCAGCCCTGAGAGAGAGGCAAAGGAGGGGGGTGGGGGTTGGGGGGCAGGACACTGCAGCCATCTGTGTATGAGTGCACGTTGGTGTGTGTGGACAGACAGCTCCACCCGCCCACCAGGATGACCACCTGCCTCTTCTTGCATCATTACCTGTCAGCTATGTGGGTCACTGCTTTGTGTATGTGTGTGTGTGTGTGTGTGTGTGTATCCGTAGCTACCTGCCCTGATTACAAAATGCAGTCCAACGTTACTTATAGTGCTGCTTAAAACAGAAATGGCACTGTAACATGCTGCTCTGTTTTAATCTTTAGTTTGAGGCACAGCAGACTCTGCGGCACATTGTATTCTTACTCCACAGTTCTCAGCATTGTCCTATAAACACACACACACACACACACACAGTGTTTGTTGCTGAGAGGTGATTTGGCATGTTTTGTCAAATAAGGTCAGAGGTCACCTATAGATAGTCTGAGTCTGTGCTAACAATCTAACAATGGGCAAGCAGAGAAGGAGGAATGGAGAGGAAAAGGGAAGGATGCTGCACCCTTGCGCACTCCCCAAGCCCCCTAGCTCGTCCATCACCGTGTCTGGCACTTGCTGAGGACTTGCGAAGGAGAACCCAGCAGCGTGCCTTACAGCAATTTCTCTCACTGATCCCAGGTCACTTCTGATGCTAGGTGAAAAAAAAGTGTCCGCACTGAAGTCTTGCAAAAACACCAAACTAAACCCAAATCAGATTTTAAATGGTGTTGCTGGCGCTGACCCACATCTTCAGCAACTCATTTGCACCAGTGCGATAGGGACTGACTTTGCCCTCAACAGTCCTTGGTCAAGAGAACTAAACTGCCCATGGCTTGTGTGTTCACGCTTCACAACACTGGCCTACTAAATCTGACTTTTTACACCAGAACAAGAAATCAGTATTAGGGCACAAATATAATTTAGATTATGTTAAACTTTTGACTCTAAGCAAAATCTACACACACGCTGCCTTTTTTAATCAGGTCTCTCTTGAAAGTGATGTCGTCTGTCCTTGATCCAGATGGTTGGTCGCATACACACTAGAGCAGGAACATCATCTACACCCATCCCCCGATTCCACCTGAGTCATCCATCTACACTATAGCCTGGTAGTAGTGTGTTTGTGTGTGTTTGTGAATGTGTGTAGAGGACAGATGTAGGATACTGGGGACTGGCACCGATGCCGCCACTGTCTGTATCTTCACAGCCTGACAGCCTGAGAGCTAAACCTCTTCCAGAAAGAAAGAAAAAATTTCAAGCTGGACAATTTTAATCTATTTACCCATCTGCTTCACTGACTCTCGGTCTCTCCAAATATCTAGCGTCTCTTTGCTATTTCCTCATTTTGCTACGTCCTTGCCTTCCTCCCTAGAAAATTGACCTTAAATAGGGTAAAAATGAAAAGTGCAGATTAAGGGCCTGGAATCATTTCCTCCTAAGAGACTGTTGTGTTTGAATAGATAACATTCTTGGCACAGATGAGTCCTGGATCAAGATTATACGATGATATGATGACTGATTTCAGGTTGATTTAATCCGGTCCATCTACACAAGCATGTGCCCTCATTACCTCCTGTGCAGCACAGTGTTCATGTTTTATATGAAGGCATGGTCGTCTGGCAGCGTCCCAGCCAACCCAACGGTTGGCCAATGAGATATTACGTATATATTATGCTGTCTTGTGGTGTCATTTGCAAGGTGGAGCATGAAGGAGACGGAGGATGGAGGCAGTGACGTAACACAAGTCTGTTCTCAGTGACCTACAGATCAATTATACATGAATGTTTACATGGGAAATTCCTGATGAGGTAAAAGGTGATGCCCAGTGACCTGTCAAGAATATTTGTCTCTGGATTGTATAGCTCATTATGTTCTATATTTTCATACTCGCACCTCGTAATAAAAAGTAATAGCTTCATAATAGCATATTAAAAATATATATTTGTTAATATGTCTTTGTGTAGGCAGAGGTAAAGCGTTTTTGATTCCAGTGTGGGTTTTTCTGAAAACGATGAGCCATCTTGCATTTTAAACCTGCGCCCACACAGTGTTTATGCACACGTACACAGGGCAGACCATGTCATGCTACACTGCTTCTGAGGATGTCCCACTGTTGGCAAATAAGCCGCTGTATACTGACATGCAACCACACATATACACGGACCTGCAATCGCACACTGAGGCACTTTGGCTGCACTGAAGTGTAGTGATATCTGGTTGACTGCATGTTCATTAATTATTCACATTCTTAGTCCTTCAGTCAAGACAACACAGTATTTTGGACTGATCTGCCAATGTACTATATAGGTAACTACAATAGGAACATGCTGCTGCTGCAATGGTCAGAAGTGTGCAATCCCCCCTATTTTCCATTCTTTTTTCCTCATAGTAGCATTGCCTACTATGAAAAAATAGAAAAACATTTCAAGTGGTGGGCGGCACAGCTCCCGGGATCTTGGGTTGTCGGGATGATCCTCGCTCTGGTCTTTATCTGTGAGGAGTTTGGTTTGTTCTCCCTGTATATATGCGTGGGTTTTCACTGGGTGCACAGGTTTCCTCCCTGAGCTAAATTGGCCTAGGTGTAAGTGTGCAAGTGAATGGGTGTGTGTTTGGGGTTCCCTGCGACTGATTGGCTCCCTGTCTGGTGAGTATTCCAGCCTTGCACCCAATGATTCCGGATGGTGTCTGGACAAACTGCGACCCTGATGGACTAAGCAGATAAAGAAAATAACTGACTGACAAACTGATTTTGTCAAGTGCTTGATGGTTCTTAACATGATGTCAACCTGTATAATGCTTAGTAATGATGTTTTCTGTTTGTCAAACAGCTTGGTATCACAGTAGGGAAAATCCTTATAGTTAATTATATACATTTAGAACCCCAATGTTTTGAATAACCACAAGTTTCACTACAGCCCCAGAAGCATGCTTACACAGTTGACGAAGGACTTTTTTCTGTTTTTCTGAAACTTTCTGTTTCACTGGAAACTTTGTGCGTATGTGTGGGTATATGGCTCTCATCTGATGATCATACTATGATCTCTGATGACACATTTAAGCAGTTCTGGGGTAACTGCCTTTGAAATGTTGATACGGTTTACACGCCCAATTTTTCTATTATCTCTGAATACACTATCAGTTACACAATAGTCATCTGTATCTCAGATACGAGCATCAGAAATACAGCCGGTCTCTGAATGTGGTCCGCTGTGGTTTGTTTGGAGTTTTGTTCACATCTGATCCAGTGTCGCTTGTTATGTGCTTTCTCATTCAGACACAAAGACATGAACTCCCAAAAGGACAGTCATGGATGTGTCACTCACTCGTCTGCCGAGAGGAAGGAGCATCACAGTGACATAGGACGCCCACAGGCTCACACACACATACACACACTCACTCACTCACTCAGCACTTTATGCCTGAGAAATCACAGAGACTAAACTCCACAAAGACAACAAAGCAGTTATGGAACAGTCAACATGGCACCTTTCTAGTGACATTACCTACGACATGGAAAGAGCGCGAGCTCGTAAATCAGATCCGAATCGCACACCCTGACTGAGTGGTAGAACCTAGGATCGCCACACCCTCAGTCAAACTGTTGTGCTCTGTATGTTTCTTTGACCTGCTGCTTTAATTACAGATAAACATGCACTCCTCAAGTCTCTAGGCTACAGAGATCCCCAGGCAGCATAACGAATTCCCAGCATGTCAGCATGACACAGGCACTGAACAGAAGTGCAGGGTTATGGGGACCTTTACAGAATGTGTGCTGGAAATAAAGCATGTTGTATCAGGCAGTACTCAAAATCCATTAGCACAAAATATTTTCTCTCTTTAGTATCCTCATTTTTCCATCTCCATCTCCTCGTCTCCCTCTATATATTGCAGTCTGTGCAAATTATCTCCACCCTGAAAAGCCTTCTGGTAAATATTGCACAAGGATGCAGTGTACGTAGTAAAGTTACAACGTGTCCATATCATCTCACCGCACTCAGGGAGGAGCACATCAGCTTAGACAACGAGTCTAAAGGAGATTCCAGTATGCATAATCCAGACACACAC